>JAJGOT010000018.1:782500-1052500 GCA_022457155.1 Cladopsammia gracilis
CATTCATTAGATAGATTGAAAAGCGATTTTAGAAACAAAACAAGACTTTGATTTTATAGTACAGTTCTATCTTCACTCGCATCGCCTTATGCAAATATGTTTGTGTATGTTTGCAATTTTGATTTCCAAATCAGTTTCTCGGGCAATTTTTGACAAACAAAAACTGTATTTTATTCGGAAAGTAGTCGTACCTGTTATTCTAGACGGAGAAAAGTTGTTTTTGTGAACTTTTCTACGGTCTAAATGTACTGTGCAGACGGTCGGGTAATACTGTATTTTGAGAATTGCTAAGATTGAAAAATAGCCCGGTCGCCAATCTTAATTCTTGCGCTTCCGACGTTTCACCTTAGTTAAGTTTCACCTTAGTTAAGCTTGTTCATAGTCCTTCGCTGTTAGGCTCTGCCTATCTATATATATATTAAGAATTACGGTATAATGTACTTTATCTCTTATTATGTTTCAGCTTTGACGATGGATCCCACTCTGCAGGTATCTTTACCTTGACTCTGTTATTACCTAAGTCCAACAATTAACGGTGCAGCAATATTCCAATAGAGTTCTGATCTCACCCCCACCCCTCCGTAATCATTCTATTTAAGGGCCCTCTGGAGGGTAAAGAATTTCTCTTTAATTTGTCTAATTTGCGATCCCAGTCATCCCATATGAAAAAATGCCTTTGTGAAATGTAACGCAACTTCTTCAAGATATTACAGTGACTAATGAAGACCTAATAAAGACCTCTACAGGCCGTTTTGCATGGAGATAACCATCAAGTTTGGACCTGAGTTCGAGTTAGACTTTGAGTTTCACATTACATTGACGTTTTTTATGCTTGGGCGCTAGTGCTGGGCGCTGGCTGCTGGGTGACTTCATGTGTAAACAAATTTCACGAAACGAGTAGTTCGGGTAGTGTATACGTACACAGTACAGACTGAGGAAAATTAGTATGAATGAAATCAACGCTCACTAGAATCGCTTAATGCATTTAAACAAAGATCATGAAAGATAATATTTTGGACTGGCAAGAATAAGTGATCACATGGAAATTTTACGAAAAGTCTGGAATCCCGTATGAATAGCAAATTGGCCGTCCACAGTCAGCGCGTGCGAATAAAATTAAGCTTTTGTCTTAAATATATCTCAAATGATTGTTTTCCTTTTCCGGGCTGTTTACCACTCTGAGACCATTTAGACAACAACAATTATAATAATAAAATAAAAGAATCGCGAAAAAAAGGAAAAAATACTTTTTTTAAACTTAACTTGAACTTGACTCGTGAAATGAGCACACTCGAATCCCGGCCATGAGGAAGTATTCTCTGACAATTAACGCCATCGTCTTTGACTGATCCTGCCACCATAATTAGCCGCAGGGTTGAAACTAGAAGCAATTTGTCGCGAAGCATGACTGCCTGTGGGCTGCCGATCTTGGAAAGTTTAATCTTGACGGAGGACAACTTCTTCTTCGTTTATGTCTTGGAAGGTACCTACAGCATTATAAACGGGCGGGAGAGCACTGTTGTTGCTGGAATCCTGTTGAATTGAAGAACCTGACCCCGTTTCCCCATTCTCTTACTCACAATTTCTCAGTCACGATGCGCTGAATTCTGTCTTCTTCCATTGCCGCCATGTGGTTGCTTGGTGCAGCCTCGCTTTCATTCTTCGCGGGATATGGGTCAGCTCATTTGCATAAGTTTTGCACGCCTATATATATGTGGAAACTGTACGCGCAATATATATAAAAATGTCGAAAATTACATTAAAACGAAGCAACATAAAACGAAACTCCATACATCGACTTGGACATATATTTTGTAAACTGCGGACATATATATTACAATTTGGACATATGTATTGCAATTTGGACATATATATATATATATCAATTTATAATTCAACACATTGATACACTGCCCAAATATGGTCAAAAAGTTGTCGATATACGCTATGTCTATATGACATATATCCAACGATGGCGGTAAATTTTGCATTTTGAAGGAAAATGAAAATGACCGCTGCCTGCACTTTCGTGTTTTTAAGGGAAAAATGCGTGAACTATTAGATAAAAAAGGGAAAGGAACGAAAAAATGAAAAGAAAAGAAAAGAGAAAAATTATTGATCACATGATTGGACAAAAAAGGCGCGAAATTTCGCGTTGTCGCGGTCGCAGTGCAGTGTTTCTTGGCGAAGGTGAATGAAAGCTGATTCAAAGTCAACTGCTCAACAAGAAGTGAATGAAGGAGCACAATTTTCGGAAAATGCCTTTAGTAATCACTTCTGGAATATGATTAGACTTGATACTTCCTCAGAAAAGTTTCTGATCTTTGTTTTAAGCGAATTGACGCCACTAGGGCTGTAGGAACGCAAACGAGCAAGTTTGTAAACAACAGCCATCGACTCAGCTCGTACTTCGATGATTGAGAATTTAGTGCGCTGATGAAAGGGACTAAAAGCCACATCAACTACAGGTAACGATGTTTTAACCGTTTCTTGTATCCTTAAGCTGTGAATTTTTGTAAGACATACTGTCCACGCTGCAGTTCTTTCAGACTTTTCGCCGCGATGTTTAGGTAGCCGAGTGTTTGTTCAATTTGTTTTGATTCTGAATTGATCTTTTTAAGACACGTAACACTTGTATAAACTAAGAAATTCTATGCCATTTTACTGTGTTTTTATTCGTGTAATCACTACTCTGTCTTGTTCTTTACGTAGACGAAAGCTCTTCGTAGAAACGCTGAAATTAATTTTAGTTCCGCAAACGTTTTGGCATTCGCTGCTTGTTGTGTAAGAAATGGTGCGAGGTAAAATATTGTTGTAAACCTTTTACTTAATAAAAGGTTGTATATCTCAATGAAGTTTTTCTCGAAACTGTGATTTGTTATCAATGTGTTGAATTATAAAACAGTTATAGTGTTCAAGCTTGCGCAATATTGACGAAGGCGCCACTTTCATTCATGAACTGTGTCATGTTGCAAGTTTCGCGCGGTAAAACATACATGTATGTAAGTTTTTTTTTAAATGAAAGGCTTGTCGGCGATATTTTTTCTTCAAACTGTGCTTTGTTATCAATGTGTTGAATTATAAAGCTATTATAGCGCTCAAGCTTGCGTGATATCGCCTAATTTTAGCCGACTCGACCTACGGCCTCGTCGGCTAAGTATTAGGCGATATCACGCAAGCTTGAGCGCTATAATAATGTATTTTCCACTGGTATGCAGTTGATACAGTTCGTTAGCACTTATGTTTTACTGTATTGTTAATACACGCTGTTAGGCGTGTCTCCAGGGATTTTGTGATTGGTTAGTGTTCAGTATTTAAGGTTTCAAAGAGTTGTTCAGTTCCTCTCGCTCTCGCATTCCATTCTGACGTTTGCTGGTTTGCTGGTTTAACGGGTTCGCCGAAGAAGGCAGGGATGAATATTGAGGGAGAAAGTAGTTTGGCGTCTTCAAACCCTGAAACTGGCGACATCGCGTCTCAAAACTCCTCCTCGAATCCGCGTCTAGTCGATGAGGTTTTCTCGCTCTTCAAGGGCTACCTGTCGTCGCAGTTAGAGGAAAAAGGAAAGCAGTTCGAACGTAGCGCGAAGATCGATAAAGAAGCTTCTGACATCAAATATAAAGGAAATCGTAAGCAGTTTGAACTTAATTCGCGGCTTGATCATATTTTAGTTCAAATTGAGGAGAGTGCAAATAGCCCGACCGAGATTCACAAGTTGGTGGCGGAAGGTAGGCTTATCATCAAGAAGCGCCAAAAGCTCATTAAAATAGCAGACAAGAGCAAAAATGGCTGGTTGGTCGTCCAGGAGTACGAGTCCGATGAGCTCGCTTCGGACTCCGAGGATGAAAAGAAATTACGCAAAGCCAAGGCTGCTGTTGAAAGGAAGCGAAAGGAGCCGATCAGTAACGCTGGTAATCCTGCGAAGAAATTTAAATCTGCTTATAACGATTCTCAGCTTTTTCGCGGTAAGACCATTACTTATTTTACTTTGTGAGCTCTCTGGTTGGATTGCCTGAGCATCCAACCATCAAGATGTTGTCTTTGTGTATCTATGTATTTAGGAGGAAAATAATTTACGTTCGTTTGAGTGTAGCGAATTAGAACGTAAATGTATTTTCCACTGGTATGCAGTTGATACAGTTCGTTAGCACTTATGTTTTACTGTATTGTTAATACACGCTGTTAGGCGTGTCTCCAGGGATTTTGTGATTGGTTAGTGTTCAGTATTTAAGGTTTCAAAGAGTTGTTCAGTTCCTCTCGCTCTCGCATTCCATTCTGACGTTTGCTGGTTTCCCGCCCACCCACCCTGTTCGTTTTTCCTTCCCTCTTTAATTATTTTTCTTTCATTTAGGCCGTTCAGAATATGCTACAAGTTCCAGCCGTTGTTACCGTTGCTACCGACCAGGGCACTGGGCCAAGGACTGCCGAGTCATGTTGCCTTCCACCGCCAACAGGAGCGGCTTCTATTATTCAAACTGCGCCACATCTGTTAGGCCCGGATCAGGAGGCTATGCCAATGGTAGCTCCAAGTGATGGGGGTGAGAATGGTCTGTTTACGCAACTTTCAGAGGTAAAAGAGGCTTTTGAGTTTGAAGATTCAAGCACTCCACTTTTGTCAGATGTCAAAGGTAGTCTGAGAAGACATGTGGAATTTTGGCACAGAATAGGTGCCCCTAAATATATTTTATCAGTAATATGCGAGGGTTACCGTTTGCCTTTTCAGCAGATTCCCCCGGGGTTTAGCTCCAAAAACAATAGGTCATCTTTAAATCAGTCGGAATTTGTTTGCGAAGCTATTTCGGAGCTTTTGCATTCGGGTAGGGTGTCAGAGCTCATCGAGCCACCCGATGTTGTTAATCCATTGAGTGTGTCCATCCAGTCCAACGGTAAAAAGAGGTTAATCCTCGATCTACGTTACGTTAATAATTACCTGGTTAAGCATAGGGTTAAGTATGAAGATTGGAAGATTGCTTTATCTTACTTCCATAAGGGGTCTTTTATGATTTCTTTTGACCTTAAAAGTGGGTATCATCATATTGAAATTCACCCAGATCACCAGAAGTTTTTGGGGTTCGCATGGAAATTTCCGGGTGAAGATTCTATAAGGTTTTTTGCATTTACAGTTCTTCCATTTGGTTTGTCTTCTGCCCCTTACATTTTCACCAAATGCCTAAAGCCGCTCGAGAAATACTGGAGGTTCAATGGTGTTAATATAGCTTTGTTTCTCGATGACGGCTGGTTAATAGATTCTGATCGTGACGCCTGTTCAGTTTTAGCTTCTAACATTTGGTCTGATTTAAGGAAATCAGGGTTTGTTACCAATGACGAGAAGTCTAAGTGGTGTCCGACTCAAGTTATTGAATGGCTAGGGATTGTATGGGACGCCATTAATGGAACTATTAGTATTTCTGATCGACGGGAACAAAGCATTGCCAAATCAGTGGAAAGGCTCCTTTCAAGGGATCCTTTGGTATCGGCACGGGAGTTATCTTCTATCGTGGGCAAGATTATTTCTGGTGGGGCGGTTTTTGGCAACATTGCCAGAATTATGACTAGATATTGTTCTATTTCAGTAGCTTCTGCCCAGGACTGGGACTCCAAATTTTATCTTGATCAATATTGTGTCAGGGAGCTTCGTTTCTGGGAGGCTAATTTAAAGCGACTTAATTGTAAAGAAGTGGCAGGTTGTTCCATTAAAGCATCTAATTATGTAGTTTATTCGGATGCAAGCGCCACAGGGTGTGGTGCGCATCTTGATATTAATGGTGAGCAAGTTTGTCATAAACAGTGGGATGGAGAAGAATGTGTTAAAAGTTCTACTTGGAGGGAGTTATCTGCTATTTTGTTTGCTTTACAATCGTTTTTGCCATTACTTAAAGGCTCTTATGTAAAGTGGTTTTCTGACAGCCAGAACGCATGCAGAATCATACAAGTAGGAAGTATGAGAAGTGATTTACACGCCATTGCGTTGGAGATATTTCAGTTCTGTGCCAGCTGTGGCATTGAGTTAGAGGTCCAGTGGATCCCACGCACTGAGATTGAGAGAGCAGATTACATTAGTCGTCTCATTGACATAGACGACTGGCAAATTTCAGCTGATTGTTTTGAGTCTATAGAGGAAAGCTGGGGAAATCATTCAGTGGATTGTTTCGCTAGTTATTATAACAAGAAGGTCAATAAATTTTTCTCTCGATTTTGGAACCCAGGTTGTAGCGGGGTTGATTTTTTGTGCAGAATTTGGGGGGTGAAAATTGTCTCGTTGTTCCCCCCGTAAGCCTTGTTGCTAGAGCTATTCGTTATTTACACGTCTCCAGGGCTGTTGCGACTGTAGTTGTGCCCTTTTGGCCTTCTTCATATTTTTGGCCCATTATTTCTCGTAAGTTTTCTAGGTTTATAGTTGGTTACAAGTGTTTTGATTGTACTGCTTTAGAGCAAGGGCGCAATCCTAATTCCTTTTTGGGTAGCAGTAGGTTTAAGGGGTCCATCTTAGCTGTTCGCATGAAGTTTTCTTATTAGGTCTCCGTCCTTTTAAGTGTTGGGTGGGTAAAAGGCATTGGCCTAAACTTTCTTTAAGTTCTTTTAGTGTTGAGTGGGAAAAGGCACTGTCCTGAATTTAGTGCGTTTACTTGGGACACTTGTCCTTTTAAGTATTGAGTGGGTTAAACGGCACTGGCCTAAATTTGTTTACATGCGAAATTCGTTCCTTTAGTGTTGAGTGGATAGAAGGACTGGCCTGATTTTAGTGTATTCACATGGGACGCTTGTCCTTTGAAGTATTATATGGATAAGAGGCGCTGGCCTGACCTGGAATTATTACAACGTTTTGTTAAGGCGCTTGCCGTTTTTGCGGTCTATTGTTTATCATCGTTTTTTGAGTGATTAGCTGTATGGAGTGAGGACTCCGGGGTCTGAAAGTTGTTTTGGTAAATAGGTTTGTTTTACTTATATTGCACTTTCTTGTTGCAGATGTTTTCCGCAGATGGCGGTTGGAAATGTCTACCAGTTAATGTTAAGCCTGACATAAGTGATCTTATTTCGACATTGTTGAAGTCCAAGGCGGATTCTACGTCGAAAAGATATCAAAAAGAGATTTCGAAGTTCATTGAATTTTGTATTTTGTCCAGTGTTCAGCCAGTGCCTCCTTTTCCTGTTTCGTTTATACTTGCTTATCTTTTTAAGGTTTACAGGAATTCTAACTCATATTCCTCTTTAGTTATGGCTCATGCAGCTCTTAAGTGGTTTCTTTCGTTTAGCTTAAGCAGCGGCGTCAATCCACTGGATAGTCCTATATGTCATAATTTGCTGGAAGCTGCTAAGCGTAATAAGCCAGCTAGTGTTAAAAAGGCGCCTATTTCCGCTGATATTATTAAACGTATTATTGATAAGTTTGCTGGTACTTCTGCTAACTTAAAGGACTTACGTATTGCTTGTATCTGTGCGTTAGGTTTTGCGGGATTTTTCCGTTATGATGAGCTTAGTAACATTGCTCCCACGCATCTTGAGTTTTTTCCCGATCATGTTAGAGTATTTGTTCCCAGGGCCAAGAATGACATTTATCGGGAGGGCAATTATGTTTACATCAAGAGATTAGGTAACATTTATTGCCCTGTTGCTCTTTTAGAAAGGTTTATCTCCATGTGTAATATTGAGCTTTCGAGTACTCTTGCTCTCTTCCGTCCATTAAGATACTTTAAGTCTACAAACACCTATAAGGTGTATGGTGAAAGATTGTCTTACACTAGATGCAGGGATATATTTAAAGAATGCCTTAAAGATTTAGGACTAGATCATAAGATCTACGGTCTACATAGTTTAAGGTCAGGCGGAGCAACCTCTGCAGTAGTTAATAGTTCTAATCTTTCTGAGCGGGTTCTCAAGCTCCATGGGCGATGGAAGTCTGATATTGCAAAAGACATGTACATTCTTGAAAGTGTTTCTAAGCGTCTTGAAATAACAAGTCATCTTGGTTTATAAACGTAGCATTTAATTATAGTGTAATTTAGCTTGTTTTATTACTTGTGTATTATCTTAGCTCGTGTGGATTTATTTGGATTAAACGTCATTTGGATTGCCTGAGCATCCAACCATCAAGATGTTGTCTTTGTGTATCTATGTATTTAGGAGGAAAATAATTTACGTTCGTTTGAGTGTAGCGAATTAGAACGTAAGTTAACTTTTGACATTTTGAGCCTATCTCTGACAAGCATATACATGTGCCATGGTGAAAGCGTGAAGGAAATCAGTGTTTTGATTCAAGTATTTACCCATACTCAAACAGATTGACGCTTCCAGGCTTCCTCGATGCATTCTAATACGCATGGATCAAATTTTAGTGAATGACGAGCGACTGGGCGTGGAAAAGGCCGCAAGTACAAATGAAAGCATACACCAAGATGTCAGTCACTGATAATCAGTTCAAGGCTGAGAAGTAAGCTCCGAATTAACAATATACGCATTATGTCTTGTTTTTGATGCTTTATTCTCAGATTAATAATTACAGATGAAGACGCTTTTGTAAACTTACTTCTCAAGCAAAATTAGCGGTCACTGAACGAAGCAGTATTTTGCAGGATTTTGTGTGCATCGAGGACAGTTAATGGGTATCTACAATTTCAATACAGCTGTATACTGAGGTATACTAGTATAATTTTGTATTCTGCTGTACAGTCAAACCTCTATTAAGCGGCCCTCTATCAAGCGGTCACTTATCATATTCCCGGAAATCACTCCCCACATTTACTGCAAATTTGACCTCTTTTAAGCGGACACGGTCACCGTTTAGACTTCCCAATTGGCCAATTTTATTGTTTTTCACCTCTATTAAATGGTCACCTAATTATTTTTCAATGCAGTATGTCCTGTTTTTTTAACAGCTCATTAAACACAACATCATGGGTGTAATTAGCGTGAGAATGCATACCGTTATTACGTTTGGGCTAATAGACTTGTGTGGGTCCACCGCAGAGCTCAAACAACCTGTCATCAAGACAGTATCAAAGGCAGAGCAACAAGCTGAACAGCTGAAAGACTTTGCAGAGTTTAATGGTCACAAAGAACTTTCACTGGCAGGGGCGGATCTAGGGGGAGGGTGCAGGGGGTGCGCACCCCCCCCCCCCCCCCCCCCAGATGACCTGCGGTTTTCTAATACAACTGGTATTCTGCAAAAAAAAAAACTATGTGAAAAATAAAACATTCCTTAGTGGTGCACCCCCTCCTAAAAAAATCCTGGATCCGCCCCTGACTGGCATTAAGAAAAGTGTGTGAGTTGCTACACAGCATTACACAGTCAGCCATTACTGATTTTTTTGCTTCCTCTTAAATGTCATGCCAAAACGTTTAATAATGAGGTTCAGTTGCAACAAAGACACTTGCATTGCGAACAATATTGTACTGTACAGACAATTACTTTTATCATAAATACCAATTACAATTATCATAAATACCGGTATTTCAAAGCGGCCTCGTGGTCTTAAAACCAACTGGCCACGCAATTTTGTTTCATGATATTTAAGATTAAGTCTTTATTGTTCCATGGCTGCAAGGAAATTGCTGTACGACGATCCACTTTTGGATGAATTTTTGTGAACCCATTTTTCCTGTTTTATTACAAGCTGTGTAAGTGGGTTGATACAAGTTAAAGTTTAACTAATGGGACAATGATATGGAAACTTTTGTAATGTTGTAATAATAACTGGACTTGTACCTGTCAAACAACAGTATAATTTAGCTCTGCATCAAATTTTAAGTATTGTGAGAAGTTGCCAAAGTTAGGGAAATTTTGCATTTTTCTTACTAAAAAAATATCAAATTTGGTCCCCCAGGGGACCCCCCTGTAAATTGCTGAAGAAAACATTTTGAGACCAAACGAAATGTGTTTTTTAAGTTACTAGACGACAAAGTGTAATTCACATGCAAGATTTGAAGAAAATCTGTTTCATGACTAATTTTGATTATGAGGATCTTAGGAAGACAGCCACTTAATAGGTAAATTGCATTTATGGGATTGCAGGAGAAAGCGTGTACTTCCAAATATTGACGGTTTTAAAATTAAAGTCAAAATAAAGTATTACATCGAAAAATACATTTCCACTAAGAATAACATGCTAGCAACTTTCTATAAAAAATGGACCAGGTATTTTCCTTTCTAAAAAAGTGTGCGTGTGTTTGTGTGTGTAACCTTTTGTAACTTTCGGGAACGAAGGATTGTAATTTGACACGTAAACTTTATTAAATAATGTAGATATTTTCTTACCAACAGCAATTGCGCAGCTGTTTTTCGGTAATTCTATATATGTAATAATTGTTAATTGTTGTTTGTAGTTATCTCTTTATAATGCAATAAAAAGAAAGGGTCACTCAAGACTTAATACGTTACGTACCCGGTAATTCCGAAAGTAACGAGGGTCGTTACTATCGAAACTTTACGGTACATTCCAAATATTTTTGATCGAGAGATATGACGCTTCGTTATACTAGAGCAACGGCTTGCTGCACTCGCTTTCAAATAAGGAACTGCTAGTTATTATTGTAAAAATATGCTGTCTACAAATACGGTCACGTTTGAGTTTGGATGCGTGGTTCCGAGCGGAAACAGGTTTGTACATTTCCTTCTAAAAGGAAAGTAATGTTTATTTGAATAAACTGTTGGTCAGACTGAGAGTTCTGTGTTCTAATATCAGAATTTATTTTTTCATTGACAGTTTTCAATCCTCTGAAAGTTTACGTATAAACAGATGCAGATGTTCAGTGCGGTATTTTGTCTTTAAACGTTGGTTTTTAGGTATTTCGTAATACACAAATATTATTTCTGACGAATGAGTTTGCAAAGAAGGCTGAAATAAATATTTTGTCGGCACGAGATACAACAGGGCCTGGGTCCAGGCTAGTGCATTATGGGTAGTGATACAGGGGTATATAAGGTAGAGTATAGCACGCGGTGGCCATCTAGGCCTTCATAATCAACCTCCGTTAGTCTCGCTTAATTTTTTATTTTCTTTAGTTTTAGGATTCTATTCATTCGTAGGTTCGGACGTTTCTCTCTCTGTAAAACCTCGTAGGATGGGCTTCTAACGCCTGGAGCTTGAGCCTTGGTTCCTACCCAGATTTCCCCCCAGTTTGTCTTATTATTAGAGTTTTAAAGCACATGGAACTTTGTCAAGCCAGGGGAACCATAGTTCTTCCCGTATGGCAGTCATCCTTTTTCTGGAATGCTTGCACAAGAGACGGAGTTCACTGGAACAATTTTGTTACTGACTGGGTCTATTTGCCTAAGTTTCGGGAGTTGTTTGTGAAGGGGAAAGCCCGCAATACCCTTTTCGGTTCCAGATCCTTAGATTTCGAGGTTGTCGCTCTTCGAGTCGACTTTCGCCGCCCCAGACCTCCCAACTCTCTAGCGGGGTTTTGCACTAAGCCTTATGGAAAGTGTAATTCTTGTATTTAGAAGCGGCCTGCGTTCGGTTCGTTGGTTGTCATCCCCATGCAGTTGTATGACAATTCACTCAGGCTATTGTTTGCCTGTTTTGTATATTTTCACCATATTTGCTATTAAAGGGTTCCTTTTTATCTACTCGTTCTGCGCACTCTCCTTTCGGTTCCTTTAGGTATTTATTTATAGACATTTCATATTTACCGCGCCTCACCAGTTTTGTCTTGTTTGCTGTTTGTTTTTCAGATGTATTTCGCGCTGGTTTCTGGCGTGTCCAGGACTTACCGACTGACGATTCAATTAAGGGGCTGGCTGACAGATTACAGACGACAGTCCTCTCCTCCAAGGCTGACAGTACGACTTTATTGCACCACCGTGCGTTTCGCAAGTGGAAGGAGTTCGCTGTCAGTAAGCTTAATGGGGCTGTTTTTCCTGCTAGCCCTTTTCACGTTGCTTTATATTTGCAACACCTTATTGAGGAATCGCATTCTTCCAGTGTAATAAATTCCGCTTTTATAGGTCTAAAATGGGCCCATGGTATGGCTGGGATCCCTTTCCCTACGGATAACCCGATAGTCGAGACAGTTAGATCTGCGTCCAAGAGAATTCTTGGCACCAGCATCGCCAACCGTAAACAACCTATTTCGGCTAGCTTGATTCATGACATTATTGACAAGTCTAACCTTGACAACCCTGTTGAATTACGCAATGTCACTATGTATGTTTTGTCCTTTGCTGGCTTTTTTAGGTTTGATGATGTTTCTAGAATACGAAGGAATGATATTTTCTTTAACGAGGGTTTTATAGTTATCAAAGTCCATAAAAGCAAGAACGACCAACTTCGTAGGGGTGACGAAGTTATTATTTCTGAACTGTCTAGTCCCGCATGTCCCGTAAAACTGCTCAGAAGGTATCTTACCACATTTCAAATTTCCCCCGATTCTGGGGAGCTGCTTTTCAGGCCCATTTCTAGAGGGAAGGCTTGTTCTAAACTAGTTGCTCCCGATAAACCTATCAGCTATAGCACCATTCGCGAAGCTTTCCGACGTGACTTAAAAAGCATTGGAGCTGACCCATCTAAGTTCGGATTGCATTCTCTGCGTTTGGGAGGGGCCACTATGGCAGCCAACAATGGGGTCCATGACAGAGTTTTTCAACCGCACCGGCGTTGGAAGTCTGTGCAAGCAAAGGATACTTACGTGGACGATGATCTAGGACAAAGGCTTGCGGTTTCTAAGTTTCTCGGGCTGTGAGCGATACTGAATCTCCCGAGGTCATAGTTCAAGCCTATGCCTTCGCCCAATACTTTGACAGTCTATATGGTTCGGGTTGGTTACGCCAGGCCCTCCCAAAATAAACTTATTTGTCATAACGCGTTGTGTTATGTTTGTTGTGGAGTGGAGACAAAACATATTATTTCTGACGAATGAGTTTGCGAAGAAGGCTGAAATAAATATTTTGTCGGCACGAGATACAACACGGCCTGGGTCCAGGCTAGTGCATTATGGGTAGTGATACAGGGGTATATAAGGTAGAGTATAGCACGCGGTGGCCATCTAGGCCTTCATAACCAACCTTCGTTAGTGTCGCTTAATTTTTTATTTTCTTTAGTTTTAGGATTCTATTCATTCGTAGGTTCGGCCGTTTCTCTCTCTGTAAAACCTCGTAGGATGGGCTTCTAACGCCTGGAGCTTGAGCCTTGGTTCCTACCCAGATTTCCTGAAGGTTTTTCCCCACAGGGGTTTTTTTCTGGCAGGTTTTTTCTGGCCTCCGTCTAACCGCATTTGTTTTGTAAGCGGTTGCTCAGCTCAACTAGTTTAGCGTTCCAATAGATTTGTTTTGTACGTACTGGTATTTACCAATAAGGTTTTTGTATACTTGTCATACAAGTAGGATCTTAGTAGCCTCTATTCAGGTTATATTACTTAGTTTGCGGGTACAAGTTAGCCTATTAATGATGGCTTTGTATGTTTCCCGAAGTCCATTGTGCTTAGCATAGATGGGTCTAGAGTCAACAGGAATGTTGGAGTCACAACGTTTGCAGCTTAAGTTGGGTCTAGATTGACCCAGGGTGTCAGACCCGTTAGTTTCCCAGCCTAATTAGGATAATTTTCCAAGTTCACTTGGGGGATGTAAGTCAAAATGATCTGTAACGTTAGAGTTGCAAGTTCCCAAGCACTGTAGCTCAGATCTGACCTGGTATATCATGTTCTAAGTTCCCCAGCCTAACTGGCAGTCTAACTGGAAGCCTAACTGGCAGCCTAACTGGAAGACTAACTGGCAGCCTAACTGGAAGCCTAACTGGCAGCCTAACTGGAAGCCTAACTGGCAGCCTAACTGGAATGAATATGTTTGAAAAAAGTTATTAAAGCTCTTTTGAAACTATATGTTTAACTGGAAACCTAACTGGCAGCCTAACTGGCACTAAGTATGCTTGCTTACTCGGGGACATAGCCAAGACTGGGTAACTGGCACTAGGCCTGTGTGCCTACTTGCAGATGATGCAGGACAAGAATGGCTTGTGATAGTAGAGTTTCTAGTCCCCCTGTGAGGTTTTCCATTTTGTCGCGTAGCTTAGTGGGCATGTAAATCTGAAAATAGTCTATGACGGTTTATCTAAACGCGGGTCTACGTAAATTGTACTTATTCTGTATGAGAATATTTGTATTTAGTAGGATAATGGTTCGGGTTGGTTACGCCAGGCCCTCCCAAAATAAACTTATTTGTCATAACGCGTTGTGTTATGTTTGTTGTGAAGTAGAGACAAAATATACCATTTTATTCCAAAATTAATGATACTTATCATTTTAGAACGAATAGAAATTGTTTTGCCAATTATCTGTCTTATGTTTATCACTGCACTTGTGGTTGTTTGTTTTAGTCAGTTTGAAATTGGTTGGAAATTGCGAAATCGGCTAGCCAACCTAAATATATTCTAGTATATAACGAGAAATCATACCTTTCTTTAAGGCAGCTACTTGTGGTGTTTCAGTACCTTTGGGAAACAGAACGTCCACTATGGTGCCATGCTCCTTCTGTCGGAAGTAAAATGGTTTTGAAAGCTGCTCTTCAAACTCTTCAATGACAGGAAAGCTGGCGGTACGCCAAGGAAGCACGCGTCTTAAACGGGGTTCTCGGACATCTAGCTTGTAAAGATGCAAATGGCCTTTACCATCGTGTTCACGTGATACGGCAGTTATGTCAACCTATTAAAAAAAAAAGAAGCAAAGACAAAATTAAACATACCGTACGTGTTAAGTCTCACAAAAATTATTTAGCAAGAAAATAATGGCTATAATGTTCTATCAATTTGTTTCTGGTTTGAAACTTTCCAAACCAGTTTGATTTTTCTTTTTCTTTGGTTCGAACTGGTCATCCAGATCGGCTAATTCATAGATAGCATGCATCATTTTGATAGAGTTGTAGGAACAGGTCTCAGTTCAAAAAGGTGCATCAGTTCTGTTTACGAACTGACCGGTTCAGGAGGCCAGTTCAGACAAATGATTACCTCCTTCAAAGGAAATAAAAATAGAAATGGTTTGAAAAAATAAACCACAACAACTTATGCGATTTCGGTCTAGACAATTCAACAAAGGAAAATAAAAAAAACACTTGGGGTTATTAGAATTGGCGTGACGTTTCACTGGAAATAATTTAATTTGCATGTCTTATTATAAACCTCTTTCGATGACGCCAACTATACATGGTTGCATGTGCGAAAAAAAAAATTGATCTGCTTCTATCTTTCACCTTTCACACTTATTCTAGTAGTCGGTTTTTTTTGGTTGGCTCTCTTCCAAAGCCAACTCTTCAAATGTGAGGGTTATGCAATGTTTAGAGCGAAGATATAAGATCACGAATTTGGACAATTTTACAATTAAAAACATTTTCATGTCTATTAAATGGGATACTTCGCCCATCTTCCATACTGATGTCTATAATTATTTGCGAATTTGACAACACCGTATACTGTTAGCCCTCATCACATCTAGGCAGTAGACTAGTTTTGAGGTGTTCTTACAGGAGTATAAGTGGCTTTGGTAGAGAGCCAAGAAACCGACCACTTGAAAAACCGTGATAAAGTTGAATAGAAAATATATTGACTATATTTATATGATATAATACCACCAAGAGTGAATTGGAGTCCTTTCAAATGAGATAAATCTATCAAACGGGCAACTTCGCCCATCTTCCATACCAATGTCTATAATTATTCGAGAATTTGACAACACCGTATAGCCATCAAATTACAGATGCTTCTCATCGAAAGGACTCCAATGCATCCTTATGATATCACGGTTTTTCAAGTAGTCGTTTTCTTGGCTCTCTACCAAAGCCACTTATACAGCTGTCAACTGATGGTAAAGCTGCTTTGACAAATGGTATCCGTTTACTAATGGTACGGATGGTGAAGCTGTTTTGACAAATCGTATCTATATCTGTCCGCAGATAATTTTGCTGTCGTCAAACTCGTGACATTGGAACGGGTGGGTAGAGAATTCAGCCAGGATTAAATCTGAGAGATTTGTAATATAATGGGGCTGTTAACTGTTATATTGAGCGTCATAAATTAAATGTTTAGTTCGTATTTGATGAAGATAGGCAGGAAATAAATAAATAATGGTTTAAATAAATAATGGTTTAATATCAGCGTTTCCACAAAGGTGGCTCTTCATCTGGTATAAAATGCTAGGAAATGCTAGCTCCTTTCACGTCATCAAACAGATACTGTATTTGACAGGGGCACCCAACGACGGTTTTTCCCAAAATTCCTTAAAACACCGTTTTAGGTTGTCTAAAGTGCTTTTAAGGTTACAGTGTACCTTCGGGGGTGTCTCCAGTATAACAGCTCTAGCGTCTTAAGATTACACTTAATATACCTAAACCCAGATATCAAATTAAAGCTTATAGAGCTGGCTATCTAAATATGGAAACCATTTGGTAATAAAATGAATTGACGAATTTTTTACGACGTCTAAATTCGAACGTCCGAATCAGCTTTAAAACGCTATAACTCAAAGCGATTATTGTATTTTGCTAATTTGATTTGTTTCCCATATTCAACATCCTCGGAGACCCAGGGGCAATTATTTGGGGCGCGACGAAAATCGGCATAAGTTGAAAACTTATTCCGATTTTTTTTTCGTCGCGCCCCAACTAATTGCCCCTGGGTCTCCGAGGATGCATATTCAATTGCAGTGAAAAGTTACAGAATATTTTCGAAAAGGGGAGAAAAAAAAATGGAATGATCGCACGGAAATGGCTCTTGACGAAAACGTTTTCAGAAATAAGAAATTCGCCGACAAGTTTTTGTTGGTTATATGTTAGCCTAGCTTCTGTCCAAATTTGAGGAAAATCGAACAAATTCCCTTTGAGTTGTAGCTCTTTAAAGTGTCCCCAACAAGCGAAAAATTAACTTTGAGAAAACAGTGCTTAAAAAAACATATCGCTTCATAAACAAACTCCGCCCACAAAAGTTATACCGTCATTTCTCCGTCAATTTTCACTATTTTTCGATAATTTTTTTTGGATGAAAGTTCATCCTGTAAACTTTATTTTTACGCCAAAAAAAAAAAATTCAATAAATTTTCGATCTGAGGGTACTCTGTAACCTTAAAACTATATAACTGAATTATAAGCTTCCCTAGAAAATCTTTTTCTGTTCGGTCGTTTTAGGGGAACTTTGGTCTTCACGAATTTATTAGGCATGTTTTACCCATTTCCCGAAAACCTCAGGTCGTTTTAGGAGATTCTCGAAAAGGTTAGGTCATCCAATGATGCCTTTTGATAGCCGTAAATTTTAGGGAACCTTTTTATAGGATGACGGATGTGAGAAGGTTATTCGAAAACCCTAGGAGTTTCAAATGTGAGATCGAATCTTCTAGAGCGACAGAGAACTCTCTTCATCCTCTCCTCGCTATAAATCCAAAGTCGGTATAGAAAGTGGTAAGGGCTTAAGGAAATTCTAGAAAACTTCGAAGGAAAAGCGCGATTTTCGAAAAAAAAAGTACCGAAAGCCATTAAGAAAATCCAAAAATCTCAGATCCTTTGCGGTTTCGAAATTTCTAGGGAACCTGTACCTTTCCGAACAGATATTTAACAGAAAACGATCGTTGGGTGCCCCTGATTTGAGGGTGATGTATTTGCAATGTATTAAAAGCATGGAGTTGATATCCATCACTTTCTGTAGACTTGGAGCATTTTGGGGTATGCACAGCTACCTCGTAAGAATACAGTCTTTTGATTAAACGTTGTAATTGATCGGTCTCATCCCTACGCGACCAGACCGAAAAGGATTATGGAGAGAAATCATTTCACATTCAACAACTGCACATTATCAAAATACGGAACGTCCTTAACGGAATATGTATCGAAGCGACTCTCGTTGTCTTTGCGGACCTTTGCGTGACACGCGAAGACAAACATTTTGTTATCCCTGAAACGGTTATGGTACTTTAAAAGCTCAAAGGCGTTATGTCTTCCTGATCCTTGCATTTAACCGTATACATTATTGATACTAAAATAGCTGCGAAAATATCTTAATAGCACATAACACCATATGCAAAAAAAAAAAGAAAACAAAAACAAAAATAGATCAAATGGCAATGTTTATTGTGTACTCTTCGATTACAGGGTTATCAGGTCAGTCATATTGACATATACCCCCATATTTACCAAACCCCCTTTGGGGGGCGTGGTTTGACTTTGTTTTCACTTCCAAAAAAACCAAATATGTCCAACAGAATGCCCTCATTTTTCCAGCTTCATAGCCTAAAAATATACTAAAATTACCGCAAGAAACAGAAGCGTAACACACACGAGTTTGGATAGAAAATCGAGTTGGGAATTCTAATCGATTAAGAAGTGAAATCCCTGAAGAAATTAGATAAGATGTCACGTGGTGTTGTTTAAGCTGTGTTTCTGCTGTGTTTCAGCGCAGCGCCAGTGTCAGGGTAAATACAGTCTGAGAGCATGTCAGGGTAAATTCCGACAAGTAATACGAGGAAAAACGAAGTGAAACTAGTACTAAAACACTGAAAGTGTATGGCTTATCTAGATGGGATAATAGGGTGTTTTTGATAAATTCTAAATTTGCCGTCAACGGTATTGATTTGCTTTAAAACTCGATAGAAATCGAGATGGGCCATTCAGATTAACTACTAGTGGCAAGACTATCATTAGGTTTGTTCGATCAACGTTAATGAACAGTTAACCGATGATTTCATTTCTTTTGGCTGGTTTGAAACACACTTCGCAGGTTCAGTAAAGATCAAGAAATAGCCAGTTTTCGACTAAATAATTCAAAGAGCAAGATAAATGTCTTTGTCTGCATTCGGCTATGAAGAAGTTATCCTGTCAAAAATATCGTGCGTTCGTTGTGTACATTTAATTATGCCTTTGTGTCATTCAATTATTTGCGATGCAGATTCACTTATGACTTTCAGCCATTCAATTATGTGTAAAACACATTCAATTAAACAATACTTGCAAAAAATCAGGTTGACAGCCTGCGCGACTCCTGAAACTCCGTAAACTAGCAGTCATCAAAGATTAAACGAGTGCGTTCAAAACCTTAAATGTTGACAAATCCAACTTTGGTGAACTCTCCTTTTCCTGTTCGTTTTAATTTGACTTATATTTTGTTTCTCTGGTACTTACGTATTCAGTGCTAAAACCAGTTTCTGTATTGATTAAAAATATCACTGAATATCTGAAGTTTCCCTTTTCGAATAACAGCCTTTTACTGCTAATTTAATATTTTTAAAGCCGAGTTCGTGATGAGACAATTACTATGGACAAAACACAGAGAGAATATTTCGTATTTGATGAAGATAGGAAAGACTTGCTAAAACTAATATCGTCGAGCTCCTTAACATCCCTAAACAATCAATGTACTTACAAGAGCATGGAGTTGATATCCATCACTTTCTGTAGACTTGGAGCCTCTTGCGGTATGCACAGCTACCTCGTAAGAATATGTGCATTTGGAGTGCTGGACAAAAGCAAGTCGCTTTTCCTTTAGCTCTGCAAATGCCGTTGCGGTTTCGCTTAACACTATTGATGAGACTTGCACTAAAAGCAGAAATAAAAAGTGCCAATTCATGGCACCTATTTTGTTAAAAACAGATATGGCACTTAAAAACTGAAAGGCGTCATGTCTTGCTTGCATTCCAGCGTATACATGAATACTATAACGCAGCGAAAACTGACCTGTTAGGGCATAACACCCGATGTGCAGACCGTCTAACTTTTCTTCTGTTGTTTATCGTGTTAACCCCTCAATTACAGGATTATCAAGTCAGTCATATTGACACTTACTTCTCATAGGTACCAGAATTACTTGCTTAATGAATATCATGTGATGAACAAATCTTGGCTCGACTTTTAACTTAAGCGAATCGAACGTTGTCTCTCACGCTCTCATATCATTACAGTTGATCTCACGCATGAACTGTGATGTTTAGTGGCAAGACGACCTTTCCCTGAAGTTAGCTTATGTTCTTTGCTGAAAAAAAAAGAACGAATTGTCATGTGGTTTAACGCAACGTTTACTTTTTTCGCGCTAAGCGTTGTGATGCTTTTCAACGAAACGAGTTCACCTCCTTGCCACATAGAACTCGACGTGACTTGCCCGCCTCCACCTTCATGCAACGATTGTGTGGTCAGTCAATGGTCTGTGGGTAGTTGTTCTTCCCCTTGCGGTTTGAGTGGTACAAGGCTCAAGACGCGCACAATTGTAAAACCAGCGGACTCTTGCGGTAGTTGTCCTTATTCGCTCTCCATCACAGAGCCATGCAACAGGGAATCATGGCGTTGTCAAAATGGTGGCACGCCAATTTCCTGGGGATGCAGTTGTACGTCAGGATGGACTGGAACTTGCTGTGGCAATGGTGAGAGCAAGCCTTATTTTTGTTTCTTTTTTCCTTCGAATCTCTAACGATCGATGATTTGTTTATACATTGTACCAGAATTTGACAATTTGTGGCAATGGTGAGGGCAAGCCTTACATGTATGTTTGTTTCTTTTTTATTACTTCCCATCCCTAACGATCGATGATTTGTTTATACATTGTACCAGAATTTGTACTCAGAAAAAATGGCCAGTTTTATTTGGTGGATGTTATATTCAGTCTTGCCTATATTCTAAAATTAAAGCAGAGTGTATTTTCGACTCGATGTGCCCGACGTCGAGGGGCTAATCTTGGCTAATTGGCTAAGATTCAGACCTCGTTGCAAAAATATCAGAAAATCGAGTTAGAATGCTAATCGAGAGTTCTAATTCTGAGTCGTACTCGTACTCAGTCTCACAACTGCCGGAGCTTAACCTGGTTTCTGCAGCATGAAGCGACTGAGAGAATTACTTCTCCCCCATCTCAAGGTTACCCCCTTGTTTTATATCGCCTGTACCCATTTATACACCTGGGTGGAGAGAGACAACGTGGAACAGGGACACAACACGACTCGTACTCAATCTCGTACTCGCATTAAAAGATTCCTATTTACATAGCCGGTGGTGGATCCTATATTTATAAGAAGACGTTTCTCCTACAGCAAAGCTACGCATTCTTGGTCCTCCTTTTAGGGTTTCTCATGAGTGTTGTTTTTAAGTCGTGAATACGACTTATCGCGGTTACTGGAAAAAGTCACTCGCTCATCGTAAACTTTATATTAAATTTATATTAAATTGTTGATATGTTACACTTCGGTAAGCATACATGGAGTACATGAGAGTAAACCATACGTCCGCCATCACGATCCTTGTGTTTACGAATATTCGATGAGACGAGACGTCGGTTTGGGAAAACGTTGGGGTTCTTTTACTTGTTATTATTGTTTGGCAAGGATATCTGACATTAATAATGAAGGAAAAGGTAAGTTTGTCCCGTAATTTTCATTTTCACATTCCTTCGTGTGAGGCTGACAAACGCATTGCCGAGCTGAGATTGTGCAGTACGGACTGTAATTCACCTTCAAAGCATTGTTGATAAAAATCACAGTGGATTTTACTTGCCACGTGTTTGCTATACGCTCTGGAGAATAATCCAGGACTCCCTTAGCTACGTATACACACGAAGGTTTTAGAGGTCCTTCTTCTGTTTGGTAAAAGATATTGTTACGTGGATCCGCAACATAAGGGAAGTAGTCATAATATGTACAATCTATAAGGACCTATTTTGTGTAGGGTAGGAAAAGGTCCGATGTTTGTTTCATATTCACGACTTCGCTCGCAAGGAGCCTTTGATTTTTTCTGCAAGCGGTGAAGCCGCGAGGTAGATGTTTTGTGCAATTTTGATCGATACGTTAGTTTGCACAAGGACTTGACCTAAAACATCCCTTTGGTGCCAGCGACATAATCAAACTCGAAACATCTGTAGTACCGGGTCAGATACCTTTAATTAAATTTTAAATCAATCATTTGTCACTTGATCTAACCAACTGATTAAAAAACAAAGCCAAAAGCTGGCTAGCCTCCTACGCAGACGTCCTTAGGGCTCGTCACGCAATCTTTCCTCCCCCACGAACGTCTGTTGAAACGAGCGGTTAAATTCCATTCCTTTTGTTCGCAAAGATCAGCTGGAGATCACGTGCAGATTGCTGGAGGACCAATCGGCGTTAAGTCATTGTTTAATAAAAAGCCAATCATAAGCTGTGTTAGAACAGGCTCCCTAGACCTGGCGACGATTAATTTTCCTGCGAGTTTATTCGACCGCAAAGTTTATTTATGAATGCCAAGTGATTCCAAATCCTTGCTTCATGTATGGGCGAAACTCCGAAAAAAATCGTCGGAAATAACTGCTTTCTCTGTAGTATTGATTTGATTCCTACCGGGAGAGTACGAGTGTTCGGCAAGAGTTCGGTGAACATCTCAGGCGTTACTGAAAGCGCCGTGGAAATAGATGTAAATGTGTTTTCGTCGAGTGACCCGTTCGTCTGCACCAAGTACATCCAAGTGTTACAAGCGGTTACTCGGATTAAGAAAGGAGTACTAAGGACTAAACGACTTCGCTTGCTTCGCTTGCTCCGCTTGCAATTTTGCTTAAAGAGTGTATAAAAGTAACCACTTGCATCTGTAAGAACTATACAAAACAGCTACCATGCTGGCGATTCAAATATTTCAAACCGGAATGACGCCGTACTTCTGCCAATGGAGGTACTGCCTAGCTCCGAGAAACACGTAATAAACTCTGAGGAGAGCTAAAAACTATTGCAATATACCACTATTCCAATATAGACCGTGACTATCGCATAAGACTTGGATCTTACACTCTTTTAGCCGTCTATAGCCTCTCGTTGATAAGGATTTAAATCGACGATTTTAATGACGTCTCACACACTCGTTGAAAGGCCACGTGTCTCGCGTGAAATTTCCCAAGGTCCAAAGTGCACACTTCCTTGCTTTGGAAGTGCGCTGTGATTGGTCTATGTTTTTAACCGCTCATTTCAGCAGACGTTCGTGGGGGAGGAAAGATTACGTGACGAGCCCTAAGGACGTCTGCGTAGGAGGCTAAAAGCTGGACTAGAAGATAAGAGATCACACACTATGGTAAACATTCACCCGCACGTACCCAGAATGGAAAACGTCGGTACGCAATGTGAAGTCTGTCTCATAGTGCCTATATATACCGTCCTATATGTGCGGCTAAAAAATATACATGTATATATTCTTTCCCGAGCAATTGGCTATTAAGGTTGCTTTTAACCTTCATTGGTCCCATTTTCATTTTCACAGAAAGGTTTGTACGGGGATGCTCCGCCCCGAGGACTAAACCCTTACCCTTTTATATACCGTTATTGACATAAAAAGGCGCGTCGTTTTCAAACAATTATGCAATAGGAACAATGCCCAAACTTGGCCGTTCTATCCACAGGGATCCCAGGGTCACAACAGGAATCCTCAACGACAAAAATATAAGGATTTGTATGGAATTTAAAGGGAAAACTCGCAATTCCAAGTCACTCCATCGAAAAGCGACAAAAATTACCTTCAATCGATTCCAATCGCTCCAAAACTTCGCTCGAGTAAAGAGCTCTTTACTCGAGCGAAGTTTTGGAGCGATTGGAATCGATTGAAGGTAATTTTTGTCGGTTTTCGTTGGAGTGACTTGGAATTGCGAGTTCTCCTTTTGCTTCTTTTAGGTGAAGTCAAACCAGAAATACCAAAATTCGCTAAAATACCGTTTAGAAGCCATAAAGCCGCCAAGAAACAACAAACAGACATTATTCAATGAGGTATGAACACTTAAATGGCTGTTTATTTATAATTTTGATACTTTATCAAACTCACGATAAAATCCCATACAAATACTGATATTTTTGTCGTTGAGGATTCCCGTTGTAATCCTGGCTTTCCCTGTGCTCTATCATGCCCAACAGAAACTAGCTATCAACTTGCTTTTTATTGCCCACTTGAATAAAAGGGCGCAACATTTTTTATACTTTATAACTTCTGAGTCAACTGTAACAATTAAAAGATTAGATTTACTTTTTTTCCGGCTGTGATCTTTTTCATAGAGGGTTCTGAAACATTTAACATGATTCAAGTTGAATCGACCGCTACATCCCAATACAGTGGAACCTCGATTTAACGAAGTGCTAAGGGACTGGGGAAATTGGTTCGTTATATCGAGGGTTCGTTGTATCGAAAACCTCGTTATAACGAATTTACGGGAAAACAACCAAAATGTTCGTTATATCGAGGTGTGGTTAATAATTGTTTTGTAACGGTGTTACATATTTCCGGATCTTAACAAATAACATTTGCACTTAAATTGCCTGTATGAAGCTACAGTACACTGTAAATATAACTACGGCCCTGGAAAACTGTACAGGTTATACCTTTGCCCTATAGCACACACTGTTGGTCTGTTCCTCATCCATCTTATGTCGCGCGTTGACATTTATTCATTATATCGGATTGTGTTCGCTATAACGAGGATTTCGTTGTGTAGAGGTTCGCTAAATCGAGGTTCTACTGTAAAACCGTACCGTATAAAAACATCCATTATTTCTTATAACCGCTACATGTACTTTGAGTTTCTTTTCCCAGTTATCACCCGCTAGAAGTTTTGATAACATTACTTTACTGGTTGAGGAAAGTAAACTAAACGAGATAATAAACGACAAACGAAAAACTTTCGAGGTCAAAATGCTACGCACTGTTTCCCCTTATATGGTTTACTATATTAATTTCTCTCTCTCCAAACCGAACTAAATTTGCATGAAAAAAGAAAGCAGTAAATCACCTGCGCTCTATCCGCATGCGTCGTCCAACAGCAGAATAATAAAAAGTCATGAATAAAGGATGATTTATATAAGATATTATCGTTTATGTCCGCAGCTGTCCGCTGCCCTTCCTGCTATTACAAAGTCGGGGCAAACTGTGAACTCAGACAGTGCAAGATAAACAACCAATGTTATTCATACAACACAATCAATCCAGGGAACCAGTGTCAGGTACTGATGTTTACAGCTCTGTGAGTTTAATTAACTTTTGTACCCCTAGAGTACCCTCACACGGGGAAAAGTAGACTTCCTCTCTCGCTTTTCGCGACTTCGTCGCGCTCTCAGGGGCTTCGCAGTCGACTTGTGGCAAGTCTAGGGGAAAAGATGAGCTCTAGATCCCGGCAAACCTTGAGTCATTTTTGTGTGTTGCTGTTATTTTCTCAGAATCGTACAATTATTTTTAATTTTTAATTTTGTACTTCAAAGGACAAACAATGGCTCAGTTTTGTTAGGTAGTGTTGGCGGCGGTTCCCCAGCTTTCTAGGGATATATATATATATATATATATATATATATATATATATATATATATATATATATATATATATATATATATATATATATATATATATATATATATATATATATACACTGACTTTCAAAAACATAGCTATTTGAGAAATATATATCTTATATATATATATATACCTTTTGTATTACCATCAAAAACGTCACCTATTTGATGGAAATACAAAAGGTATATATATATATATATATATAATATATATATATTTCTCAAATAGCTATGTTTTTGTAAATCAGTGTATATATATATATATATATATATATATGCGCTTGAACATGGCGACTTTAAAATAATGTCAGTGATAAATAGAAGTCAATAGTCACATGTATGAAAACAGAAGAAAATAGCAAGTATAGAAAGAAGCAACGTAACACTGGAAAACTTGAACCATTTACAGACTTCACAAAAGTTGGTTAAATCTCTGTAAAATGTCTAGATTTCCTTTGTAAATTAAGAACTCTGTAAATGCGCGCATTCACAGAGTTTTTATAACTCCGTAAAAAGTCTGTAAATTTCAACACATTTTCTCCGCTAAGATCGCATAAAATGTGTATATAATCTTGCTAAAATCTCTGTGAATTTGATGTAGAATTTACAGAGATTTTATTCGACAAACAACAAATGTCTGTAAAGTCTCTTTACTTTCTCTGTAAAAATTACACGAGAAAACAATCTCTGTAAACCCGTAAACATAAAATCTCCATGTTATCTCTGTAAAAAGTGAGCGAAAAAAAGTGCATGAAATGTCTGTGAAATGTCTGTAAAATGGATACAAAAAAACTACACAAAATGTTAATGTAAAGTACATAAAATGTTTGTAAAATGTAGATATTTTAATGCACAAAATCTTAGCAAAATGTTCACGTTTTCTCTGTAAATTAAGCACGTAAAAGGGACGCGTGAACAATGCACAACATAAAATGTCAATAAAATATCTGTAAAAAGTTAACGAAACTTTGAACAAAATGTTAGTAAAATGTCCCCGATAAGAGCACAAAAAAATGTCACAAAGGAGTTCTTATGTCTGTAAAAATGTAGAAAAATTTATTGCAACTATAATTAATACCTTTCAAAATGTGTATATTACATGTACTCTCAATAGAATCTAACTGTAGAAATTAGACTGTTGCTACAGATAAACAAATGGTTTCTACAACTTGACTCATTGACTGCCATAAAACTGAAGTTCTAGAAAAAGGAATAGCGAAATTCATGTTTTAAAAATTAAAAATGTAAGCACCAGTTCCCCGTGTATATGCCTATTGTGTTGTTTGGGAAGCACTTTTGTCAATCTATGCTCATGTTGTCATAAAGGTATTTCTTAAGGTATACTGTACATGTATTCTGTGTTAAATCTTGATGTAAGCCCATATGTTGTATTTCCTAAGAACCAGGACAAGAAAACACTCAAAACTAAATTATAACAAACTGTAATAAGTAATTTTTTCTCTTAACCTCTATAATTTAAGGTATAAAAATTAGTCCAACAACTGGGTTACATGGAAATAATTTTAAAATAAATAGTATTAAGGAATCAATTTTATTATAATAATAAAACATTAAAACTTTGCTCTTTCACGAGAATAGCACTAAACATGGTATAGACATGTAGCAGATTTAAATAAATTTTCATTTTATAAAATTATGTAAACAATAATTATTAAATAAATAATTCTGAAATTATTATTGAAATAATCTCATATAATAATAAACCTATTTCAATAATATGCTCATAGATCGTATTAATTATCGATATTATTATTGTTATTATTATTATTTATTTGTGCACAATCCTTTAAAGTGATTTTACTTAGCCCGTGAAATAATTAATAGATAGTGGACTACTATGCAATAATTCCATTGTATTCCTTTGTTCACTGTGCCTGTTTGGCCATAATTGTTGGATACTGTTTCACGAGTGTAGTACAATCACTCTATTACCTTTTGTATTATTCAGCTGGTAAATTCTGCTTATGTTTAACATTATACTTTTCCCGGCCTGTTAAATCAATAAAATCGATGATCGATAAAATCGATATCAATCGATCCCAATTAATCAATTGATATTGGAAATCGATGACGTATGTTTTTGTGATAATTCGATTGACCATCGATTTCCAATAAAGTCGATTAATTGATATCTATTTTATCGATTGCCATTGATCCCTGGTTATATGGATGGCAACATAACAAGACTTACACTGAAAACGGTTTTTGAAGTCGCCAAAGCGGAGCGACTTAATCCCTCTGTAGGTGACCAAGTTGTCCGCGATGACATCAGTCACCTTAAAAGCATTGCCATGATCTCCCCTTTTCTTGCTTGCGGAGAAGTTGTCACCAATTGCAACAGTGAATGAACACTCCTGGTAGACCAGATAATTATTGTGTTCGGAATTTTGTTACACGAGCTCTGAGAAAACACGCAAAAATCGATAAAATCTATCAATTGCGGGACATTTTTTGTGATTATCGATTGATCATCGATTGGCCGATATGAATTAACTAATTTTATCGATTGATCGATTGGATTTCCGATGATCGAGTGTCATCGATTTAACAGGCCGGCCCATTTTCACCCTTGATTCAACGGGTTCAAATGGGTTCTCAATTCTTTCATATTGCTCCAAATACGTACACTCAATTATATATTTTTTTAAATAAATTATGAACAAAATATTATTACATTATCCTCCCTCAAATTAATAACTCAACATAAGGTTATCTTTTGTAATAAGCTTTGTTTCATGTTTTCTTCTGAATTTGCCTTTATCAAAAAGTGCTTTTCCTAAAACTACATGTATAACCAATCCTTCCTTAGTATATGACTGTCCTTTTGGGACAGTCACACCCAATAATTATTTCATCAGTGCCTTCTTGACATTCACGATGGTGACACTTTTCACTTTCCCTTTATTAAAAAGTTCCTTTCCTAAAAGTACGACTAAAGCTTCTTTGCAATATGTTTGACCTTTTTGGAAAAGTCACACCCAATTTGGTCAGCTCCTTTTTGAAATTCATTACTTTACATCACCGAGTTTCTTGGCATTCAGAAAAAAACAATGCAGCAATTGATGCATAGGATGGTGAAATCTGAAAGGAAACAAAATAATGCATGCCAGTAAGAATGTATTTTTTTATAATTTAAACAATGAGTTTGAGACCTTCATCAAAACCAACTAGTCTCACACTAGCTTTTCAAATTATTTTTGGAAAATGTACCCATGTCCTACACTGTACACATTGTACAGGTCAAAGTATACAAGAGAAGGGCTTGCTGTAGCAGTGCCTTGTGTTTCCTGGCAACTTACTTTTGCCCTGAGGCAACTACATGCAGGAAATTTAAGTTTTTGCATAAAACTCATAATGCTGGGCACCCTGGTTTTCACAGGTTCAGAGCTTTCAGTTCCCTACAATCTTTCTCAGAGCACAGCCCTCAAGAGCCACCACTCTTGTTTCACAACCTGCCTTTTCTCCTACTCAATGTTGTCATCCCTGCCTAATAACGGGTAACCTTGCAATACAATAAATCAGCTTTTTCAACAAATGCATCAAAATGATGTTGCTAAACCCTCAACCTGAATCCCCTGTATCTAATCACCACAAATATCAAGCCCATTATAAAATAATGTATTAACTTACTAGATTCTGTTTCAACAGCATCAGGTTGTTTGTTATCCTCGGTTCTGTCCTCAGTCTATAAATTATGAACCAGAAAAATAACATTTTTGACTGACAGTATACAGCTGTAGGGTAAGTGTTTTCATAAGGAATTAATTAATCTATGTACTGTACAGGGAGTCATATTGGTTATCATTAAGTTAAAAAAGCATCATATGATAAAAATAACAAAACAAAAGCCAGAGGAATTCTGCAAACTCTAAATAATGCTGTTACTCCTCTGATTGGAATGCTGTATCACAAATAAGACTCTGCATGTTGTCTGGTAATGTGGCAGTACTCATTTACTCCTAATCTTCAAAACAACTACAGTGTATAATTATAATTCCCTTTTATATAACAAAAATTAGAAATTTCTCTTCCACCATTATTGAACGATATTATTTTTTGGAACCATCTTCCCCTTTCTATCCGCTCTAAGCCTACTAAAAAACTAATTAAGAAATCTCTTTTCAGTCATTACTTATCCCAATACTAAATAAATGCTAGTTTGACTTAGTTGAAAAATTATGAACCAGAAAAATAACATTTTTGACTGACAGTATACAGCTGTAGGGTAAGTGTTTTCATAAGGAATTAATTAATCTATGTACTGTACAGGGAGTCATATTGGTTATCATTAAGTTAAAAAAGCATCATATGATAAAAATAACAAAACAAGAGCCAGAGGAATTCTGCAAACTCTAAATAATGCTGTTACTCCTCTGATTGGAATGCTGTATCACAAATAAGACTCTGCATGTTGTCTGGTAATGTGGCAGTACTCATTTACTCCTAACCTTCAAAACAACTACAGTGTATATAATTCCCTTTTATATAACAAAAATTAGAAATTTCTCTTCCACCATTATTGGACGATATTATTTTTTGGAACCATCTTCCCCTTTCTATCCGCTCTAAGCCTACTAAAAAACTAATTAAGAAATCTCTTTTCAGTCATTACTTATCCCAATACTAAATAAATGCTAGTTTGACTTAGTTGCTTTATCTACTTGTACTTAATATACATATAATTGCTTTCATATGTGTGTGTGTGTGTGTGTGTGTGTGTGTGTGTGTGTGTGTGCGTATGTGTTTATTTGTTTATTGTATGTTATTAGCATTTTCTCCTTTATATCCACTTAATTAAATATCCTTTTTACTTTCCGACTATACTATGAGGGTAATGTATTAGTTTAACTATTTTTTGGCCCTTTTTCTCTTTATTTCTAACACAGGGTTCAAAATAGCAGCCGGCTGCCGGCGGTAGCTGGTACTTTGACCAAACTTGCTGGCAACTTTTCACCAAAGAAAGAGAAAATTCATGTCATGCTTGGATCGGCCAACTGAAATCAAAGTCGTTGCAATGGTATCCTGTAATGATAATTCAGAGTTCTCATAACACCCGGGGTGGCACTACTAAAAAAGCTTTGAACAGATTATAAGAAGTGGCCTACAGATAAATCGCAAAAAGTGAAAAAAAAATCATGTTGTTGACTGCTCAGGGTATGTGCTCATTCATTATTGACAGCCGGGAAAAATGATCCTAGACAAAAAAAGCCTATACAAATTCAAGCTTAAAGCTGTCATTTTATTTTGAACCCTGTTACGTGAACCGTGTTTTTGAACCGTGTTAGTTTCCCAGTGTTTCTGCTGGTAATATGTACAATGTAGTTCTTTATTCAGGGTTTAATTCATAACATACTTACTTGATTGTTGTCATGCACAGTGTCACTGCAATTATCATCACTTCATGTATCTTCTACAGTGTACCCTGTTGTTCTATTTTGTAATGAGAAAAAAATATTGTTAGATTAAGAATGCCATTTGTTCATTGTTTATGTGTAGATTAGTTTGATCAACTGAATTGTTGATAAAGTAAATTAAGGCTGAAGTTTTGAGGGCTAGCACAAAAAAAGCATTACCTTTTTAATCCTTTTATGGTGGCAAAAGAGTTTATAGGCATCAACATGGCTGATAACACTAACATTTTGTTTCACTCCCCCTCCAATTCATTATCATAGTTTCATTTGGAACCCAACTGCTTTATATTCATGTGTCTATCATAATTATACATGCAAAACAAGACCAGTGTAAATTATGCTCCTGTGCATGTATAAACACAACACAGAGTCACGCAACTCCTGCATACAGCACTGTAGTTTAAAGTCTACTCTGGGTTAAAAGGAAATTGTGTGCTAATGAGACCATGACTACAGAATCTATCCTCAAAGAGACAGGTGGAGTCCATAAGCAGAGGTTAGTAATATTCATGTCTATGATGCCCAAATGCACTCTTACAGTACATGCATGGGAATATTAGAAATCAAGAGGAATTCCCATGGTGATGCAATGCATTGTAACTTGCAATACAGTGTATCAGGCTGTGGGTTAGACAAACTAAAATTAATCAACAAGTTCCATTGCTGCAAGATGAAAGATACAGTACTATATATGCACCTCTGGCTCAGAGCATTCTACATCTTTTTCATTACTGCATGTTATATGTACAGCAGTACTGTAGTTTTGTCAGCTTTCTAAGAAATAAAGGAAATAGTCACCATTTACATGTAGATTAAAAAAAACTACAAACTTTGACTACATACCTGTACATGCATGTATTAATTAGACAACCAAGGCTGTGCTCTAAGAAAAATAGTTGGTAGCCCGAAGTCTCCAAACACTTGAAATCTGGGGTGCTCAGCATATATTAAGTTTTTAGGATATACAGGTAATATATAATCCTTTCAGTCATATTACTAGGAGATGTTAATTCATATTATTAGGAGCTAATGTTAATTTTTTTTTTTTTTTTGACAACCTGCCTCGATTAGCTATGCTAACTGCGGGTTGTCAAAGTTTAAAATATTGTTATATTAATAATGAAATAAAATTGTTGTTGTTGTTGTTGTTGTTGTTGTTGTTGTTGTGCAAAAACAAAGATTTCCCGGTTGCCCAGATCGAGGTAAAATTTTGCAATGTTGGGCTGTGTTCTAGCAACACACAGTGGCCCATTGCATGTCACTTTTGACCTTGGGTGATCAGAAAGTGTACAAACATGTAGCTTTTGACAATACTTCTAAGCTGGCACCAATAATGTAGATTTAGAGCACAGCCTCACAGCCCTGACAAGGCTGTACAGCCCAATGTAAAGTAAAAATAACGTAATGATGCTACAGCATGTATTTACCCACACAATAGCTACAGCTGTACATGTACATGAATGCTGTGCTTAAAACTATCCTTGATTCTACGCTGTATTTTTGTTTTATCCTCGTTAGCAAACATTACATGTACACATACAGCTGTATCTCACACAGACTAAAGAAAAAAAAAATAAGTGAAGTGCAACAGCTACATTTGTACCTACATGATCAATCAACATGCTGATACATGTACCTACAACAACAAATTAAAATTGCCTTCTTTTATGGTGGGCCTTTCTTGTTACAAAGAGCTATCCGATATGATGTTTGTGAACTACATGCATTAAAATCATACATGTACACGTACTAAAAAATACACTGAACTGAGGATGTTTACAACACATGGACCCGGGTCCATGGACCACCCCTACTTTTTGTCAATTTTGATTTTTTTTTCCAAATTTTTCTGTCAGTCTAAAGGATGGACTGCGGGCTGAGAACCAGGTATAAAACACAGTCTTAAGTTTAAATAAATATGGCATTCGACATCAATATTTAACTTCCTACTATTTTATGCTTTTGTCAACATTGTATTTTATACAATGTATGCAGTCTGATTCCTGGCTGGTACTGTTGGATCAGGAGCATGTGAAGTTTTAGTGCTCTCCCCACAGATTTTGTTTGACGATGTAGAACAAGAAGGACTGGGCCAAGTCCCAAGCTACGGTGTGCTATTACATGTACATGTATTATGGGATGCAGACAATCCCATGTGCTTTTCTTTTGGGATTCGGATAAAACAAAGTCTAGTGAAGTATAAACAAACACATGCCAAAGCCAGTACCCGCATACTAACTGTTTAGAAATAATAACAAACAAAAGCAATCTTTATCTTGTTCTGACATTCATCAGTATGGTAGGCCTATCAGTACAAGCACATGCACAACGAATCCAAAAGAAAAGCACATGGGATTGTCTGCATCCCATAATTATAGTCACTTGGGACTTGGTCCAATCCTTCTAGTTCTTGTTCTACATGTACTTGTGTCTTGACGTTGCTATTTGATGTTGAATGCCATATTTATTTAAACTGAAGACTGTGTTTTATACCCTGTACCTAGTCCGCATATACTGACAGATAAATTTAGAAAAAAAAAAAAATAAAACTGACAAAAATTAAATGTGGTCCATCAGATGGTCCATGTACACCTGGGTCCATGTTTTGTATATGTCCCTGAACTGACTATTGTCATTTTTTGGTACTGATTAACTGAGCAATGTTCACCTTTTCCAAAGGTTTTACCTCCAACAATTTAGCATGTGTACATAACAAGTCAGTGGTCTTATGGCCTACAGTATGGTTTCCTAAGCATGGAAGGCCCCAGCAAATAAGAAGTAGATAATACTGTACATGTACATGTACTTCATGTTAAAAATCAACATCACTTGAACAGAATTGCAAGATTGAAAGGAATATTAAAATAAAAGTTTTAGTTTCTTATAAGCTTATTTATTCAAATTGGATCTGTCCTGGTTTACCGATACACAAGGACAAAAACAAAAGACTAAACAAAATACAATGTGAACTATGAGCTCGTACAGTCACCAAGAAAGAACCCTGAAATTCGTAGAAAATCTTCAGTACAGGTAGCCAAAAATAGTATTTTAAGTGGTTTACATTGTTAACGTAAGCTTACTTACCTTTGGGAACACAAGGGCAGCAAGAATGAAGCTCTGGAATTGGTGTAGCATTAAAGAACTAGCCAACTGTCATGGCGGTCAAATTTGACTTCACGATGCAGACCGATGCATGTAGATTGGAAGGAATCGTATGCATAGCGATCGTCGATATGTTGTAAAAACATTGCATGCAGCTTATTCAGAAAACGTGGAACGAGAAAAAGGCTCAAATCACAAGTTGTCTTTTAAAAGCAAGTGAAGTTTTGAACTGAAAGCGATCGACCAGCAAAAGTTCGTTGAAAGAAGCGCCAACACGAACTGCCCGCCGGGAATGACTCTCTTGCGCATGATAAATTCGCACCCAAGACCTCTCGGCCCAGCGGCCGAGCGGCCTATTCGGAAAATTGCTTTGATGATTGCCTTTGATTTATTTTATTTTATTCACCATAATGCATTTCTTTTGAATCTCTCGTTCTTCGGAAATCATTCCTATTTCCGTTCCAGGTAAATCCGGGCTTTAAAAATACCTCTTTCAAGAGCTGTTTAGGCAAGGCTAAAATATTAAACTGCTGTGTCAGCTTTGTGCCTGTAACCGGTTTTCACTTTTTTCATTGACATGTGAAGTAAAGATTTGTTGTCCAAATGGTACACAACCGTCGTTGAACTAAGCTGTGTCTTGTATTTTAAAATATTTTTTCTTTGAATGAAACCTTTTTTTTTAGCGCGCTCGCTTGCGAACTTCAAGCGGCAATCTCTTATGTGTGTGCTTTTGCTCTCGTTGGAGTAGATGTTGGACTGTTATTAAGAGACGGACCATTATTTTTCTGGAGGGGGGAGGGGGGGATGAGAAATATTGAAAAAATTGTTTGCAGGGCCTGAAAAGACAAAATAAATTGTTTGCAAACACGATATGTGTAAAAAAAAAATGTTTGCAGAGAAGTCAGATAAATTATTAAAAAAATATTAGTTCCAAAACTGAATATTGCTCAATGATGATTCTTTCCATTTGGCTGCACAAGACAACTCCTTCACCTTGCCTTTGCAAAAAGCAGCCAAAAAAATCTTCGTTGTGCCAGAGCTTAAGGTCAGAATCTCAACGGGTTTTCATTCAAGGAATGCCGCTTGCCTTGCCATTTAACGTTGACATTCTGTCTGAGAAATGGGCGAGTTTCAGAAGTCTGTCATCTTCCTGACGATATCACCATCAAAGCTAATAGGTCAATAACTGTTTACAAGCTAGTTATTTGGCCAAGTAATATAACCTATGGCGATGGGAATCATTTTAAATCAGCAATGTGCCTGCCTTCACCGCTGGTACCACAGCTAGGCCGGGTGGTACGAGTATGATGGCCTGTGTGAACAACGTCAAAAGAGGATCAGGACTTCGGTACTGTGGAATCGCGAAAAAGCCTGCTGCTCCCTTTGCCTGATTTCCTGTTGTATGCCCTTTATTTGCGCCAGTAGCTACGTAGGAATTAAAACGGTGAATCATGTATAAAGAAACAACAAACTATAAAAAATGATTGCAGAGGCACATAAATTAAAAAAAAAAAAATTGTTTGCAGAGGAAAATTTCTCACCCCCCCCCCCCCCCCCCCCCCCAAGCTCCAGAAAAATAATGGTCAGTCCCTAAGTTCACTGAAAATAAAGAGTTGTTTCAACAACTCACTTTATTGGGTTAAGAATAAAAACATATTTTTTTTAGTGAGAAGCACTTTGATACTCACTGTGGTGAGTATCAAACAACAAACAACAAACTATAAAAACTATATAAAAACTATATAAAAACTATTTTTAATCGTATGTTTGAGTAAAAGTGACTTCCACTCGATTTTCTCAAAATAAGGAGTTGTTTCAACTCAATGTGAGATTAAATATTTAAGTCAAATTTCAAGTAAGTTAACTCAAAATATCGAGTAAAATGCCTACTTAACTAAAAGAAAAATTAGTCAGTTTTACTCATTTGCGTCAATTTACAGAGATTTCGTGATGCCCAGTTTACATCAATTTACAGAGTTTTTATAATTCCCCGTTTGCGTCAATTTACAGAGATTTTATAATGCCTCGTTTGTGTCAATTTGCAGAGATTTTATAATGCCCCGTTTGTGTCAATTTACAGAGATTTTATAGTGCCCCGTTTGTGTCAATTTACAGAGTTTTTATGATGCCCCGTTTGTGTCAATTTACAGAGATTTTATAGTGCCCCGTTTGTGTCAATTTACAGAGATTTTATGATGCCCCGTTTGTGTCAATTTACAGACATTTTATAGTGCCCCGTTTGTGTCAATTTACAGACATTTTATAGTGCCCCGTTTGTGTCAATTTACAGAGTTTTTATGATGCCCCGTTTGTGTCAATTTACAGACATTTTATAGTGCCCCGTTTGTGTCAATTTACAGAGTTTTTATGATGCCCCGTTTGTGTCAATTTACAGAGATTTTATAGTGCCCCGTTTGTGTCAATTTACAGAGATTTTATAGTGCCCCGTTAGGTAGGTAAACTTATTTATCGTACACGGCGTCAGTTCATAATACATGCTCTTCCGTAAAGCCTTAAACAACACTGAATAGATTAATTACTTAACTAAATTAAATTATCTAACTAAATTCATTATATATACGGGATTATACTAAAAACCATGAAAAGTATCCTTTATTGACTATTATTAAATTAGATATAAAGTAAATACATGATTTAAAAGAGCTAAGAGTGGGCTACATTTTAGCGCTCATGATCGAAGGCAAGCTGTTCCAGAAAACAGAACCGCTATATTGAAAACTTCGTTTGCCTGCTTCAGTACTCGGTCTACGAACGAAAAGGTTGTATTTTGAATTTCTTAGATTATGTGAGTGAACACTGGATGTAGCTTTAAAATTACTATTTAGACGATTCGGAGAAAGATTATGTTTGTATGTGTCAATTTACAGAGATTTTATAATTCCCCGTTTGTTATTACTTGTTGAGTCCGCTTGGGGACCACATTAATTTACAGAGATTTTCCATTTACAGACATTTTATATTAGAAGTCTAGGCATTATAAAATCTTTGTAAATAGTAGATTTACAAACATTGTTGGCAGATTTTATAAAGTCTGTAAATTGTAAGTCTTTCCCCTCATTACAGCTCCTAGAATTTATAAACATTTTACAAACATTTTATAAAGAACAAGACAACAAAACTATATAAAATGTCTGTCAAAAGAATTTACAGAGATTTTGTTTTTAACAGGTGAAAGTACCAAGTCTGTAAATTCAAGATTTATAGACATTTTATAAAGTCTGTAAATGGTCCAAATTTTCCAGTGTAAGTTACAAGTTGTTTGAATAAAAGTGCCCATAACCTAATTTTTATTATTTTTTCACCTGAATCTAAACATCGCCTAAAGAACTTCTGCTAAAACATTTTACGATTTGCTAAAAATGCGATCTTTTGACAAAATTTGTAAAACTTGCAAATTTGCCGCCATTTTGGCTCACCATGTGCCTTAAGCCTTGTTCACATTAGACCTCAATTGTAATTGAATTACAATCGAATTATAATCGGAAAGCGTTCACATTAGCTAATTACAGTCCCCGATTATTATTGATTATAATTACTTCAAACAACCTCAAGGGGGTTGTTTGAAGTAATTACAGTGCGTAATTGAACAAAATGACGGATACATGGTGGCACGAAGAGACAACACATCTCATCACCTTATGGAGCGAAGAGGCGGTGCAAAATGAGTTAAATACTATGCACAACAAAAAAAAAACGTATGGGACAAAATAAGCAAAAAAAATGGCCGAAGCAGGGTACTCAAAAAGTGCGAAACAGTACCGTGTTAAAATTAACAACCTAAAGCAAAACTTAAGATACACGACGGTAACAAAATATCTGGTTACCAGCGACAAGAGTGGGATATGTTTCAGTTACTGGACAGTGTTCTTGGCCTCAAATCAACCTCAGAACCGATAGTTGTCGTCGACTCGATGCCAAGCAGTTCTATAGAGGAAGGAAACATTTCGATTTTCCAAGTGGCCTATACTGATGATGAGAACTACGAAACTTTGGGCAGTGTGGCTGATGTTTCATTCCTATTGACTTTGAATAATGATGAATGCGTTGTCGCAGCTCTAAAAGAAAGGGCAAATGCACAAAGACTTAAGCCTGGTAAAGAATCGTAACAGTGCAAGCAAAGGAGTGGAACACGTTTCTACGCAGCCTTCGACGTCAGCTAAAGATCCGGAATTTGCTAGCAGAGAAACGCAAAATACCTTGCAAAGGGGATAACATTTCTGAGGCATTATCTAAATTTGCTGAAGTACAAAGGCAACAGCAACAACAATTATTTATGGAGATAGAAGACAGACGCGCCCAAAAAGAGTTGGAGATAGAAGAAAAAAGAATGAAGGAAGCTTGAGCAAGGAAGTGATCAACGCAGGGAATCATTTATGATGGAAATGATGAAGATGCTTGCCCAGAGCAAACACGCATGAACTGTTCCGTAACATTAAATCAGGTTAAACTAGAGAAATGACTGCAGTTTGTGTCTTTAAAAATTGCTGTATACTGTGTAACTTCATATCACTTATTTTGATAAAGGATTTAGATCTACATCGGTTGAATTGTTACAAAAGAATTAATCAATGAGTCGTGCCAGAAACCCATAAGTGGGTGAAACGTACAGCTGTCTCTTGTACGCTTCAAAACAAGCTTCCGATTATTCAATTTACTAAGAAGTTGTTACAGCCATATTTGGAAAATCAAGGTAAAAATATTAACCAATCAATTCGCTAGAACAACTTGCTTTTAATCTCTCTGGACCGAGGGGTTTCCAAATATGGTACTAAGCAAAAAATGAATATTCGGAAGCTGTGAATGCGCGTTACACGTTTTAACCCACGCATGGGTTTCTGGTCGTGCCAAATGCTCTACACGCACGTTTTACATCTTTGTATATTTCACGAGCCATTCTGTGAAAAACAACCAGAAAAATAATTGTTTTTGTTTATTTATTAAACCAGGATCACATCGGTGACGATTCATTGTTTTTATTTTTGTTAAAACGTTACGGTGCTGCCTGATACTACCAGAAAAAGATAAATCTGATAAAGTAGTCCCTAAAAAATATTTTTAGCAATAAACCCGATCAGGTGGAAAATAGCGTCATTATTACAACTGTATCAAACAGTTATAAATACATTGCACAGTGCAAAAACATGTATAGTCACTTCAGAAGTTATCGCAGAGGGCATTCCCAATAGGTACTGCTTGCCTTTCCTCTGGCATTCTTATGGGAACGAGTTCGACAATCTGCATATTTTCAGTATCAAGCCAGTCCTCGTTAAATTCCTCTCTGTTGATTTCACAAATGTTGTGAAGAACACAGCATGCACCTACTTGTATTGGTGCTCTGGCGGTCTCGCAATCTATCCTTTTGAGAAGGCAACGCCGCCGACCCTTCAGTCTGCCAAAACTGTTTTCCACTACCATTCTTGTTTTGCTCAGTTTATTGTTAAAGCGAAGTTGTTTTCTTGACAAATTGCCGGTGTTCTTGTATGGTTTAATTAACCATGGTTTTTGAGGATATGCAGGATCCCCCAAAACAATTCGAGGAATTTCAACGCCTGATATTCGTCTTGTCACAAGAGGAACAAGGGAACCGACTTGGGCTTTCTGATAAAGGGCAGAGTTCGTTAAAACACGCGAGTCATGGACACGTCCTGGCCAAGAAACGTTAATATTCCGAAAATACAAGCGACTATCCACAAATTCTTGAAATATAAAAGAGTAAAACCTCTATCTGTTGTGGTAATCTTCCGGATCATCTTGTGGACAAATAATTGGTATATCGCAGCTATCTATCGCCCCAATTACCTAAGGGAAGCCCCTGTTTTCCTGAAACTCGTTCATAATTTCTTGCACCCGCATCTCTTCTGTAGGAATACTAATGTATCGTGACAGACGATGAGAAGTTATAGCCTCACAAACACTGTTAACAATTTCACAAGCTGTAGAACGGCCAATTCCTATTAACTGGGCAGGTGTTCTGTACTCTACACTGGTGGCCAATTTCCACAGCCACAATTTCCAGAGCCACACGAAGCTGCAAAGATACTGCCTTCCAACAGCGTGTATCTCGTTTTACTATGTAATGTTCCAGTTCAGTACACAGTCTGTCAAATGGGTCTTGCCCCATTCGGAAGTGCTCCATCCAGTCCTTGTTATCCCTTTCTCGTCGAACCAAAGTCCACCAATGCTCGCTCCTTGGCTTACTCCAAACTGTTCTAACAACAGTTTGATCTAAAACTATCACCAGAAAGGCAAAACAATAGCTAATTGCTTGTTGGACAAAAAAGTGATTATAACGTTGTTGCTGTTTCAGACGGCGGATTTTTCTTCGTCTAGTCTGAGCAGCCTTCCTTGCTTTTCTTCTCGCCTTAAACTGATCATCCATGATGGTGAAAATCATGGCAACAAAGCGATTGGGCGCTATTTTGTTTTCGACTTCAGATTGTGAGGTTACCCTGCCTAATTTTGGTATTTTCGCAGATGTGAACGGAAACGTCATTGAATAAAATTGAATGAAGTATGATTGCCTCAATTATACTTCATTCAATTATAATTGAGGTCTAATGTGAACAGGGCTTTAGTCTTCTCTCTGTTATTCTCGGTTTACAAAGGAGTTGTGACGTAGATTAAGGAACACGTGCCTTTAGATCTAAACAAGTAAACAAGTCGAGATCATCTCTATATATAGTTCAGCGACAGTTCAAAAAATTTAGAAAGATATGCCTCAGCGAGATGCAACAACACGCGCTCCTGAATTTCGAAAAATACCATAATACTCTTTAAAGTGCAGGTTTGGGTGGTGCTTGATGTAAGCCTGATTTTTCCAGTTTCTTTTGTTTTCAGCACAAACTGCACGCGCTATGCTTCAACTTCTTGACAATTTGCATAAAGTGCACATTTGTATACGAACACACAATGCTACGTTCTAGCGTTCCTACATGTACTCTGAATTCCATTGTGCCATTCTAACAAAGGAGACTTGAATAATTACACCCCGGTGAGGCTGAGTCTGCACATAAAAGATTATTATGGTATTTTTCGAAGTGGCCTATTATGAGACCATCGGCACCAGTTGACCGCAAAAATTCCATTTTTTTGATGATTCAACATCGTCCCCAGGGCCTCTTCGCTTTTAAATGGCGGGGCGGGTGTAGATAGCCCTGGACAAGGCTGCCAAATTATTTCAAGAATCGCGGACTATTTTGTTGTGTGACTCACGACGAATTCAATGTTTTATTTCAATTAGAGATGTGATAGTGGCTATAAAACAGGTTGGACAAATGACAACGCACTTTCTTGTAGTGATGGTAAGGCATGCACCAGAAATGACCACTGCTCCAGCGGGACATGCATTGGTACACCATTCACATGCCTTCATTGTGAAGAGTGCTACAATGATGCATGTCGTGTGAAACCAGGATACTGCACGATCAGAGTGGGAGGGACAAAAACATGCTATAGCCATGGGAGCCTGAGACCAGGATATCCATGTCAGGTAATTTCTAAACAATACCATAATTACGTACTATAATTTACATATTGATTGATTGATTGATTCATTCATTCATTCATTCTACCATACTCTTAACAATGTACAACATGTAATATTACTGATAAACGTTGTAAGTAGCGAAGACGCCCAAAAAGGCGTATAACACTGGGCTTTCTTGTTACAAAATGAAATTGGATAAATAGATAAATAAATACTATGTCTATCGGAGCACCAACTGATTTATTACTTTAATTTTTTATAGTGGAGAATTAGTGGCCGTTGCCTCTCAGTTAAGATGACATCTTATGCGAGTTTGGTTATTCCATTTTTCCACTCACAAAACAGTTTTTCACTGCTACTCTGAGCAGCCAGAGTAGCGGCAGTTCGAAAAATTTTATATCAGAAACTGTGTTGGTTGAAAAGTAAGATGACCATCCCTTACCCGGGTATTGATGGAATGATACGTTGTAATGTTAAGTCATTTGTCCTCCCAAAGAGTTCATTTACAGTATTAAACCATTGTAACGAGGATGTCTTCTATTTGACCTTCAGCAATGTGACAGCAACAACAAGCATCAGTGGACCAACAACGATAACCTTCCCTGCAGTGACAAAAAACCGAAAACAAAGAATGACTACTGCACGAATGGAGTATGCATAGGAATAATCTACCTTTGCCTTTCATGTGAACAACATGACGGTAGTGGCTGTCCAATCAAATCAGGATACTGCATTATACAGCAGGGAAGCCAAAGGACTTGTTACGCTAGGAATCAGCAAAAACCAGGAAATCCTTGTCAGGTGGGTAAAAATCTAAAAACTTCAGGTAAGATTTAAGGGACTTCATAGGCTACATGAGTGCAGTACTGACAATCTGAGAAAGGCATCCGTCTTTCGTACTGATTTACCTGTGTAGAACATTGCAACATAAGTTTATCTGAGTTCAAGAAGCAACGTTTCTGAAAGGTCAAAGAGGACATACTTCCAGGAGATTATAGTTTTCCAACTATCAAACAAGATAGCTGAGACTATAGATAACCAATCAAATTTACTGATTTGTAGATGCCAAAACTGCTCTATTTGATTATGATGCCAGTAAGTAAGACTGTGTTGACACATTGAGGCCGACATTAAACCGATGCAGTTTCGTTCCATGCAAGTACAGTTTGGATCAATGCACGTTTTGTACCTGCCAAACACGTTGTAACGATACAGTATTTTAATCTATTCCCGCGGTATAGTACCGATAAAAGCTGAGACGGGCCAATAATTTTCAATTTTGCTCATGTACGAAATAGCCAAGATAATATAATGACGCTGACGAAATCTGGGACAATATTAAGGAAAATGTTGTTTAATTTAATTTTTAAATTCACGCACAGATTACATGAAGCTTGCAAAATAATACGGTGCCGCCGGTGCAAAAACGGAACCAGCGTAGCCAAAGATTTTTATTCTTACGTTCTAATTCGCTACGCTCAAACAAACGTAAATTATTTTCCCTTAAATACTACAACAAGTACATAACCACAACAACTTTATGGTTGGTTGCTCAGGAAATCCAACCAACTGACGTTTATTGACTTTAGTAAAAGGCAGTGTCAAGTAATAAATACGGTTACACCTACTATTAACTAATGTACAGGGTGTTTCAAAAGTTCCTGGACACCTTTCTACACAAATAAATGATAGTTTTAGAATTCCGACGTTAATGAAAGTTTCCCAGTTTTATGTGCATTGTTTCCTTTGTGTACTGTTAAGGACGTTCGCGCCAATTGTTTTTGCGCATCCTTACTGCGCACGTAATTCATGTCGCAACGCCATGCAACGTCATGCACGAGCGCGCGTGCAAAGGAAGAAATCTATTCACATGAAGGGATGGCAGCCGTTGCGTTAACTTTGCCTTGATTTAACTCGCTTGGATGGTCGGTGACCCCTATTTTTTCTTCATATATCACTTTCTTTACCGATTATCTACAGTTTGTGAAAAAAAAAGAAAAAAATCTGTCTTGTAGAAGTTTGATTTCATTAATGTCCTCAAACAACAACAGCACATTGCGGTGGTTGGGTTCTGGCCCCAAAATCGTCCATTTATTAACAAACAACATAACAAACCCTAGTATAATACAGTACGGCTATACACATGTACATATCCGCTTCATGAGGAGTTTTTAGGCATATTCAGAAGTAGAATGACAACAACCATCCGAAAGTTAAAGCTTGATTACGTTGAAGATATCGACACAAAGGTGCCAGAACCACAATGGCTAAATAACCGTTACACATTACTTTTAAACAACCTAATTATCATATATTTGAATACTAAAACCCAGGACCTCCCTCGTCCATAAGGAAATCATTTCTCTTTCCCCTACTTATTCATTGCATTCATTATACGCTACAAGAGAAATGGAATTCCTTAATGTCCTCGGAAACTTGGAACAGCAAACAACAACAGCACATTGCGGTGGTTAGGTTCTGGCCCCAAAATCGTCCACACAAGGCGAAAGCATAGTTCAAAAGAACGCTAGAGTCAAACTTTGAGGGCCTTGGATACTGACAGAAGAGTCTCTCTGCGGTCCCTGATATATCGGTTCCTCGATGCGTTGGATCTCCATCCTCCATGTGCAGAGATGAGTCGGTCTGATATGCCACGTTCCGAAGCCGCAGAAGCGCCACCAGATCTTAAGCTGTGTAAGCCATAGTATTCGGGGTCCAACCCAATGGCTGCAAATGCGGTAAGAACTTGCGTCCTAGCTTTGTGGTAGGACAGCTTGCTATCCCTGCAAAATTGGCGGGAACCTGAGCCTTGAATAACACGGAACAGTGGACCAGCAGACAATGCAGAACGCTCCAACAGACGCTTGGTCAAGCCAACTGGACAGGTGCGAAGGCCAGAGCGGGCAATAAAAATATTCTGACCCTGGTGGAACTGGTCGTTCTTACGTTTCTCTAGAAAAATTGACATGTGAGTAGGGAAGATGGTCAGATTATCGACGCAAATCTCACTAAGATCGCTCCATCTCAGGAACCCACAAAAGCCAACGACAATTAACGTAACAGTCTGAAGGTCGGACAGTAGGTAACCCGGTTGAGCAAAGTTGTCCACAATATCCCTAACGTTAACAGGGGTAAGCGGTCTTTTCTTAACCACAGGACGTGCCAACAGACGCTTAGCCGAATCGACGACTTGCACAACCAAAGGGTGAGACGCCGGATCCATCAATATGGCTTTCTTGTGAGCCCATGATACTCCATAAAGAGCTGCAACTACAGGACTGGGCGTGCGTGATTTTCCCAGAATGTCGGATAGGTACAAGGCGACATGAAAGCCATTTGCTGGGAGGGTCGTGCAACCGAAGCGCGCAGCCCACGCACACCACCGCTTAAACTCTCGACGATATTTGATCACCGTTGAAGTGGCGCGGTCGTGAAGAACGATGTGCGGTAAGGCCCCAGCCAGTCGATTAAGGTAGGGACCCGCGATGCTGTACAGATTCCTCCAAGGCGCCGACATGAACACATGTGAACCTAAGGAACAACGAAGTACCATAAGTCAGGGGTTGGAGCATCACCAGCTATACTTGAAATAGACGGGGCAACAAACTCAAATCAGCTACGAAATCGCACGTAATTCCATGATAACTGATACATTCGCAGTGACTACGAAAAGCGAGGCGTCCTAGCAACGTAAATGAGAATAACAACCATACAGGGCAAAGCCAAAATGGCCTCCACTATCGATTGGGAACCTCGATCCTCGATGTATGACCAGGGTGCCCCTGAAACCATCAATAGCAAGCAATAGCCGCCATAGGCCTCCACTATCGAGTGGGGAGCTCGAGTCGCAAAGGATAACTGATCCAACAACAACCACTTGCCCCCCGACGCAAGGGGGACAACAAGTTTCCTGATAAATAACTACTGAATAATAGCAACACCTGCCTCCACTATCGAGTGGGTGAAATCTCTAGTACTAACACAGCAAACATAGATAGTAGCAGTCACGCCCCTATCAAGTGAGGCAAACTCAGAATTGTTTCTCTGATTGGTCCCGATGATCTGATAAATGAGGGAACGTCAACTTAACAGCCAGCCAAACGCATACTAGCCACCGACAAGAATCGTGACATGGGGTCCATCACGGGCCACACGTACTACGCCACAATGCACAGGGCGAACGATAAGTAAACCAGAGCTAACTTGAGTCCAGTCAGAACTGCGTGGACGCTGAAGAACCATGGCTTTCATAGGCTTCTAAGAACTGGAGCGCCACAAACACGAGATCCACACGCTAACAGCAGACAATTCGTAAGGCCAAAATCCTGCAGTTCGGGGTTCCATGGCCAAACAAGTCGGTCTCGGCTGAACCTGGAAGGAATGTCTCCGGATGCAATGGAATATCCTTGACGTCCTTAATAAAACTGTTAGCAGCACCACCGTCGCTGAAAAACAGTGGCCACCAAGGCGCCGAAGGCCAAAACGGGACAATCATTGTTCCAACTTCGTGGCAATGAGTCATGTAATTGAGCACTCTAGGGATAAGAATTACAGGAGGGACTAGCCAATTGTTCTCCCCCTCCCAGGTGCAGGTGAAGGCATCGACGCACTCGCACCCAGGACACAGCCATCTAGAGCAAAAACGGGGAAGCTGTTTGGAACGATAGCTAGCAAAGCGGTCCACCGTATGAGGGCCCCACAGTAAGTCCAGCTCCTGAAAATGTAAGGGATTTAACATCCAATCGTCCGTTTCCACCACCCTCGACCAATAGTCAGCCTTTGAATTCAAATGACGCGGAATCCATTCGGGATAGAGTCTGATACCATGTTGGCGACAAATTGCATAGATCCTGACAGCTTCCTTTTGCAACAGCTCCTTGTTGCTGCCCAAACACATGACGGAAACAGTACTCTGATTGTCAGATCTATGCTTGCACTCCTTATTAGATAGACAGGACGCAAATGACTCCAAAACAAACCCCACAGCCTTTAACTCTCGATAAGTTGAACTTTGCAAACGGTCCGTCTCGTTCCACGCACCACGAGCAGTGGCATCACCAAGCTGCACTACTTAGCCACCCCAGCCATAGCTGCTAGCATCCGAATACGTGATAACGTCAATGCGAGGGGACATATGCCAAACAGGCTGGCCAATGACCTCCGAAAAGTTGCTAATCCAAAACTGGAGTTCACCCTGGGCTTCCGAAGAAAGAGTAATGACTTCACTTAAATAATTCACACTGTTCTGCGCCATATAAAGATGCCTCGTAAACAACCGCGACACTGGCCCCAAGGCAAGCCCCATTGAAATAATAAGTCCAGTAGCCCGGGCGACCATACGAGCAGAAATCCTCTGTTGTGAACTCAGAATATGGGACAAGAGATCCAGTAAGGCATCCACTTTCTTCTGTGGTATATGAAATAAACCTTGCTGTAAATCGATGACATAACCCAAAAACTCTCCAACTTGACGAGTGGTAAAATCACTTTTCTCCTCATTAATGAGAAGACCACAGTCATTCAAGTCCTGTCGCACTAAAAGTGCCAGTTCACCGCAAGTGGAAACTGAGGAAGTAACGCCAAAGCCATCATCCAAATATAACAATGTACGCTTACCCCCAGCTCTCCAATGTTTGACAAGAGGCCGAAGAACCTTCCTAAATATAAAAGGCGCGGTCGCTAAACCAAATGGAAAAGATGCAAATACAAAGTACTTCGGAACATCCGAAAAGTCAAAGCAGAATCCTAGGTATTTCCTGTGTTCCCCTCCAACATCGACGTGATGGTAACCATTCTTTAAATCGAAGGTGAAGAACCAATCACCCATGCTGACAAGTTGAGATGAGTCCCGGAGATCCTCGTACTTAAATTTCTCGACATGAAGATGTGAGTTCAAGTATCTGAGATCCAGAATTAAACGCAGCTTGCCGTTCCTCTTAGGCACAACTCCTAATGGACTCCTAATAGCCAAATCCACAGCCCGTACTTCAATAACAGAACCCGCTTGAATAAGCTCCACAATTGCACGCCGCACAAACGAATCATGATCCACTGCACTCCGATGATTTGGAAGAGAAACATTCTTCGGCTACTAAGTCAGAGGTAAATAATAACCGTCCCTGATAACATCCAATATCATACGGGAAGCCCAAGTGAGGACCAAAACGATAAGTGTTTACGCAGACGACCCCTTACAAGGCCTGTTGGAACATCCTCTTCAAATTCACAGGCATCAGCAAGGTCGGGATCAGTAGTTAGAACATCAGAATCAATTTTGCAGGACTTGCTCTGCCCGAGTCACCTGTTAGTTGACAACTGAGTCACGCAATCACGTTGAACATGTCCTGGTTTGCCGCACCGGAAGCAACGCGGAATCGACAATTTCCTGTCCGTATTTGGCATAACCACACGACGGTCCGAGGAGGTAGAAGACACGGGCAAAACCTGCGAACTAGGAGCGACTCTAGAAGAATTAGCCGTAAAAAATCTAGCCCGAGCCGTGCGGCGAGACTTGGCTTGCTCCCTCTCCGTTTTCGCCTTGTCTTTAACCTTTGTGGCTTCTTTGATCGCTTTGCGAAGGCGTTTGTCATCCTGGTCATTGTCGGCGATCGGATCCGCAACGTACTGATTTACGGTTTCCCAGCCATGCTTATCCGCCATCCTAATTAATTTATTTCTCTCCTTTACAAGTAACAAACCTTTCTCAGCCAATGTACAAGCTTCCAACAATGTGTTCGAGACGGCAATGTCGCTCAATTTCTCCTCACAGAGCAGTTAAAGTCATTTTGCTTCTTAGTTCCCTTACGTTTCCACTCAAAATCGTCATCATCAATTACTCGCTTCCGCTTAAGCGCTCGCAGTTCCATGCGAAGCTGTCCCAGTTCCTTTGTGCTGTGGGCGATCGCTTGCTGTTGAGTGGCAATAAGTTCTTTCGCCCAAGATGGCGGCGACTCATCCGCACGTTTACGAGAAGTTCTTCCAACCAGGACTTCGCTATCGTCTCCAATATCCACGGAAATCTCGGCATTTGAAACTCCAGGGTGGTCGAGCTCCTCGGAAGCAAGCACAACAGGCGCTAAACTCGGCTGATCCCGCTCGTCGTCGAAGACGTCCGGAAATTCGCTGAAACAGTGCTCAAAGCTGCGGCCATTATTGATCGAATGCCTTCGACTAGAACGCATTCTGGAACGAGTGACGGGTCCTCGAGACGTTGAAGCATGAGATGCAGTTACTCCGGATGTATTTTTAGGCATATTCAGAAGTAGAATGACAACAACCATCCGAAAGTTAAAGCTCGATTAAGTTGAAGATATTGACACAAAGGTGCCAGAACCACAATGGCTAAATAACCGTTACACATTACTTTTAAACAACCTAATTATCATATATTTGAATACCAAAACCCAGGACCTCCCTCGTCCATAAGGAAATCATTTCTCTTTTCGCTACTTATTCATTGCATTCATAATAAACTACAAGAGAAATGGAATTTTTTTTTTTTAATTTTTTTATCCACGCGACGTCTCGAATTGCACTCATATCTCAGCTGTATGTTGTTTCCGAATGCCCTCGTTAAAGGGTTAACTCATTTAAAGGTTGAAAACAGTTCGAATTATTTACGAATCAGGCCCACTTAGATAACATTTGAATATAATAGTTTCTCCCCAGTGATTCATCTTTGATATTGTTTAACTAAAAGCCATGTTACGAGGACTAGTAACTTTTCAAAAACAGGGTATATTTCTTTCTACACACTATATCTCTTAAATCAATTCGGTGACCCCTAATTTTTTTGCATTTCTGATATCAGTAACTCATTATCAGACCGTGGCATAAGTTTGAAAAAAATCTGTCTTGTATAAGATTTTCGCGCGAACGTCCTTAAAATATCAAAATACAGCGTGCCCCTCATTCTTCTGTATAACGTTTTTTAAGCCGTTGTGGCATGGAACGAGCTAGCTCGCCTAAGCTTGCTAGAGGAACGTTTCGCCAGGTTTATCGTAACCTTGATTTTAGTCCTCCAATCGTCATAGGGATCGGATCAAGGGTCGTGCAACCGAAGCGCGCAGCCCACGCACACCACCGCTTAAACTCTCGACGATATTTGATCACCGTTGAAGTGGCGCGGTCGTGAAGAACGATGTGCGGTAAGGCCCCAGCCAGTCGATTAAGGTAGGGACCCGCGATGCTGTACAGATTCCTCCAAGGCGCCGACATGAACACATGTGAACCTAAGGAACAACGAAGTACCATAAGTCAGGGGTTGGAGCATCACCAGCTATACTTGAAATAGACGGGGCAACAAACTCAAATCAGCTACGAAATCGCACGTAATTCCATGATAACTGATACATTCGCAGTGACTACGAAAAGCGAGGCGTCCTAGCAACGTAAATGAGAATAACAACCATACAGGGCAAAGCCAAAATGGCCTCCACTATCGATTGGGGAACCTCGATCCTCGATGTATGACCAGGGTGCCCCTGAAACCATCAATAGCAAGCAATAGCCGCCATAGGCCTCCACTATCGAGTGGGGAGCTCGAGTCGCAAAGGATAACTGATCCAACAACAACCACTTGCCCCCCGACGCAAGGGGGACAACAAGTTTCCTGATAAATAACTACTGAATAATAGCAACACCTGCCTCCACTATCGAGTGGGTGAAATCTCTAGTACTAACACAGCAAACATAGATAGTAGCAGTCACGCCCCTATCAAGTGAGGCAAACTCAGAATTGTTTCTCTGATTGGTCCCGATGATCTGATAAATGAGGGAACGTCAACTTAACAGCCAGCCAAACGCATACTAGCCACCGACAAGAATCGTGACATGGGGTCCATCACGGGCCACACGTACTACGCCACAATGCACAGGGCGAACGATAAGTAAACCAGAGCTAACTTGAGTCCAGTCAGAACTGCGTGGACGCTGAAGAACCGTGGCTTTCATAGGCTTCTAAGAACTGGAGCGCCACAAACACGAGATCCACACGCTAACAGCAGACAATTCGTAAGGCCAAAATCCTGCAGTTCGGGGTTCCATGGCCAAACAAGTCGGTCTCGGCTGAACCTGGAAGGAATGTCTCCGGATGCAATGGAATATCCTTGACGTCCTTAATAAAACTGTTAGCAGCACCACCGTCGCTGAAAAACAGTGGCCACCAAGGCGCCGAAGGCCAAAACGGGACAATCATTGTTCCAACTTCGTGGCAATGAGTCATGTAATTGAGCACTCTAGGGATAAGAATTACAGGAGGGACTAGCCAATTGTTCTCCCCCTCCCAGGTGCAGGTGAAGGCATCGACGCACTCGCACCCAGGACACAGCCATCTAGAGCAAAAACGGGGAAGCTGTTTGGAACGATAGCTAGCAAAGCGGTCCACCGTATGAGGGCCCCACAGTAAGTCCAGCTCCTGAAAATGTAAGGGATTTAACATCCAATCGTCCGTTTCCACCACCCTCGACCAATAGTCAGCCTTTGAATTCAAATGACGCGGAATCCATTCGGGATAGAGTCTGATACCATGTTGGCGACAAATTGCATAGATCCTGACAGCTTCCTTTTGCAACAGCTCCTTGTTGCTGCCCAAACACATGACGGAAACAGTACTCTGATTGTCAGATCTATGCTTGCACTCCTTATTAGATAGACAGGACGCAAATGACTCCAAAACAAACCTCACAGCCTTTAACTCTCGATAAGTTGAACTTTGCAAACGGTCCGTCTCGTTCCACGCACCACGAGCAGTGGCATCACCAAGCTGCACTACTTAGCCACCCCAGCCATAGCTGCTAGCATCCGAATACGTGATAACGTCAATGCGAGGGGACATATGCCAAACAGGCTGGCCAATGACCTCCGAAAAGTTGCTAATCCAAAACTGGAGTTCACCCTGGGCTTCCGAAGAAAGAGTAATGACTTCACTTAAATAATTCACACTGTTCTGCGCCATATAAAGATGCCTCGTAAACAACCGCGACACTGGCCCCAAGGCAAGCCCCATTGAAATAATAAGTCCAGTAGCCCGGGCGACCATACGAGCAGAAATCCTCTGTTGTGAACTCAGAATATGGGACAAGAGATCCTGTAAGGCATCCACTTTCTTCTGTGGTATATGAAATAAACCTTGCTGTAAATCGATGACATAACCCAAAAACTCTCCAACTTGACGAGTGGTAAAATCACTTTTCTCCTCATTAATGAGAAGACCACAGTCATTCAAGTCCTGTCGCACTAAAAGTGCCAGTTCACCGCAAGTGGAAACTGAGGAAGTAACGCCAAAGCCATCATCCAAATATAACAATGTACGCTTACCCCCAGCTCTCCAATGTTTGACAAGAGGCCGAAGAACCTTCCTAAATATAAAAGGCGCGGTCGCTAAACCAAATGGAAAAGATGCAAATACAAAGTACTTCGGAACATCCGAAAAGTCAAAGCAGAATCCTAGGTATTTCCTGTGTTCCCCTCCAACATCGACGTGATGGTAACCATTCTTTAAATCGAAGGTGAAGAACCAATCACCCATGCTGACAAGTTGAGATGAGTCCCGGAGATCCTCGTACTTAAATTTCTCGACATGAAGATGTGAGTTCAAGTATCTGAGATCCAGAATTAAACGCAGCTTGCCGTTCCTCTTAGGCACAACTCCTAATGGACTCCTAATAGCCAAATCCACAGCCCGTACTTCAATAACAGAACCCGCTTGAATAAGCTCCACAATTGCACGCCGCACAAACGAATCATGATCCACTGCACTCCGATGATTTGGAAGAGAAACATTCTTCGGCTACTAAGTCAGAGGTAAATAATAACCGTCCCTGATAACATCCAATATCATACGGGAAGCCCAAGTGAGGACCAAAACGATAAGTGTTTACGCAGACGACCCCTTACAAGGCCTGTTGGAACATCCTCTTCAAATTCACAGGCATCAGCAAGGTCGGGATCAGTAGTTAGAACATCAGAATCAATTTTGCAGGACTTGCTCTGCCCGAGTCACCTGTTAGTTGACAACTGAGTCACGCAATCACGTTGAACATGTCCTGGTTTGCCGCACCGGAAGCAACGCGGAATCGACAATTTCCTGTCCGTATTTGGCATAACCACACGGCGGTCCGAGGAGGTAGAAGACACGGGCAAAACCTGCGAACTAGGAGCGACTCTAGAAGAATTAGCCGTAAAAAATCTAGCCCGAGCCGTGCGGCGAGACTTGGCTTGCTCCCTCTCCGTTTTCGCCTTGTCTTTAACCTTTGTGGCTTCTTTGATCGCTTTGCGAAGGCGTTTGTCATCCTGGTCATTGTCGGCGATCGGTTTTGGAAACGGAACAACACGATGATGATTTTGACTAATTTATTCAATCTCGACTCACTGGTTACATGCTCATAAAAACCTATCGTGCAGAATGTCTCTCTTGATATATGAAACAGCACTTACATTGCTCGCTTATCTGTTAAAAAAATATGTCAATACGCCCTTTGTCGGAATGTTCCATTAATGTTACGCAGGAGGCCATGTGTGTTACGAGATTGTCTTCTCAGCTTTCACTACTACAACTCGCGTGTATCACTAATTTAGCCTTTGACAGATTCAATTAACAGCACTCGCAAAATAACGTAATCACAATAATAATCAAATGATACTGACCACAGTTTCCGACACAACACTCCCCCCATATGACTCGTTAACGAGACATATGTATTACTATGAGTCCTACAAAATGTCACGCAATCAAATGAAAAGGTAAACAAAGTAACGAAACTAATCAAGTTAATATTCTCCGGAACGAAAATAAAATGAAATGTTAAAAGTTCAGTTCTCCTGGCTTCTCTCATTGTTCGTTGTCAAGGCGAACTGCATCCTGGATGCGTAGATTAGCTGCGGCTGCGGCATCTCGCCTAGATCGGAATATAGGCGCTTCAGGGTTAAGCGGTGCAGGCCTGTTTGGTGGTGGAGTCTTGTCACACGCTAGTTCTAACGGGTAGAGATGCTGCACAGCTCGTTCTAAGACAGACTTGCCAACACGCAATTTTGCGCCACGAACAACTTGGTCTCGCCCCACAATTAGCTCCTCGATAATGCCAAGGGGCCAACAGTTGCGATTGCGCTTCACTGATTTGATGATCACGATATCTCCAACTGCAAGGCCGCTTTCTGCATTACTATGTTTAAGTCGGTGTCGCTCGCGTAACGCTCGCAGGTACTCTGAAGTCCAGCGACGCCACATTGCATCCTTAGTTTTCAACAGGAATTTGGCTCTCTTTCTGAGGTCTCTCTCGTCCAGGTGATATGGCGCGAGTTCTGGCAGTATATTGGAATTGGCGAAGAGAAACGAGTTTGGCGTAAGTGTAGGAAGCTGAACATCCTCTTCCAAATAGCTTAGCGGTCGGTTGTTTAGGGTCACTTCGATGTCTAGAAGAACTTCGGTCAGCTCCTCCCAGGTGAGTAAACCCTGTCCTACAGTTTTGTAGAACGCGGCTTTCATCAGGCCGATGAGGCGTTCAAATTGGCCGCCCCACCATGGTGCACGGCTTAAGTTGAACTGCCAGGTTATGGACTGTTTGCTGAGAAAGTCGTTGAATTTCTCGTCCTTGCGCACCTTGTCCAACCACTTGGCTGCTGCTACAAAGGTTTTTCCATTGTCGGAGTACACCTTCGATGGTCGTCCGCGTCTTGCAATGAATCGCTTAAGGCTCTGGATAAACTCCTTTGTCTCCAAGCTTGATAGCAGCTCTAGAAATACTCCACGAGTCAGGCTGCAACTGTAGAGTACTACATAGGCCTTTTGCTCTCTTTTTGGTTTCTGCAAGTACTTCACTGGTCCGGCGAAGTCCACTCCGATGACATTAAATGGCGTGTCGCCTTCTGTCCTCTCTCTCGGTAAAGGTCCTGGGGGCGGACTTTGGGCTGGAATGGCTCTGAATCGTTTGCATCCCCAACAGTTCTTAAGAATGCGTTTCACTAACTTTCGAAGGCGAGGCACCCAGAACCGTTCGCGCACCTTAGCCATGGTAAGTCCGACTCCCCCGTGTAAGGTGGCAACATGAGCGCGTTGGACTACTTTGGCTGTGTAGAGTGCAGAGTCCGGAAGGTACACAGGGTAGTCGCCTTGAATGCGACCTCGGCACTCCAGCACTCCTTCAACATTTGGCTTTAGGTTGAGTTGCTCCTTGTCATCCGGGAACTTGGAATCAATTGTCCCTTGGCGTTGTGATCTCTTGATCCAAAATAGCTCTTGGGCGGAGATCTCTTGCGTAGATAAAGGGCCCATGGTTCTCTCGGAAGGGTGACGAGAATTGTGCTTGAATCGCGAGATCCATGCACAAACCCTCAAGGCTTTATGCAAGCCGAACTTTTCGAGGAGGCGATCAAAGTCGTCACTGACTTCGACAGCGCCCGCAAAAAGCTCTCGTTGAACCTTCCTCTCTGCTTGACTTTCTGGGGTGGTCTGTGTCACGATGTCTGGTGGCCATTTCGTCAGGTCAGCTAACCAAACAGGTCCCCTCCACCATAGCTCTGCTTCGGTCACACTTCCTCCGCGGCTCCCAAGGTCAGCAGGGTTTTCAGTTGTAGGTATATGGCGCCACAGGAGGTTCGGATGGCTCTGTATTTTTCGGACACGGTTTGCTACGAACTGACGGTATTCTCCATTGTCGCTGAGCCAATGAAGGGCCACCGTACTATCCAGCCAACACTGGATATTGGTCGCTAGAGGGAAACCTTCTAACGCGTTGCGGACGTTCACGGCTAAGTTAGCAGCCATGTGACCAGACACCAGCTCTAGACGAGGGATTGTGAGTCCCTGTTTGGCGAGGCGAGACTTAGCGGTTACTAAGCCTTGCGTTACTCCTGAATCTTGTGTGACGACAGCGTAAACAGCAGCGATAACACCGTATCCACTGGCGTCACCAAAGGCGTGCAACTGTATTTTTTGAATTGGTTCTCGGAAGGTTGCCAAACTGCGCGGCGTGGACAATGAGGCAGGCAACCGGTTTTCCCACGCGGTCCACTGTCTGGCGATAGCTTCTGAAAGTAGCGCGTCCCATGCAGTCTTTTGGTTACAGGCCTCTCGATAGATGCGTTTCCCGTCTAGCATCACGGGCGACACTACTCCCAGCGGATCATAGACTTTGGCTAGGTTGGCAAGAATCCCACGTTTTGTTAACTCGGCTGGAGATGCTGGGAACGTCACGCTCAGGGTGTCATCATCTTTGTTCCAGGGAAGGCCAAGAAGTTTGCTCTGGCCTTGATTCGATGCACATTCAAGTTGCTGCTTGGCGAAGGTAGGCTCATAGTTCTCACATTCAGTCTCAAGTTCTGGTTCATTCGAGTGCCACTTGTGCAACTCGAACTTAGCATCTGCGAAAATCCCGGTAGTTTCACGTTTCAACTGTTTGGCTTTTGCGACTGTGGGCGCGCCGGAAATGAAGTCGTCGACATACAGACTTCGTAGCGCCTCTCTCACACACTCTGGAAGGCGAGTCTGCCAGCTCTCAAGGTGTTGCTGGATTACTCCACCCAACAGGAATGGGGAGGGGGATAACCCAAACAGCACTCTGGTAAAACGAAGTGTCTCCACCTCTCGCGATTGAACATCAACTATCCAGTGAAATCTAAGGGCGTCTCGTTCGGCTTCTCGGATTCGAACCTGAAGGAATGCTTTACGTATGTCACCGGCAACTGCTACTGGGTGGAACCGACTGCGGGTGAGAACGCTCCACAGCTTGTTCTGCAACGGAGGCCCCGCATGTAAACACTCATTGAGGGACGGCGCACCACCATGTGCTCGGGCCGAAGCGTCATATACCACTCGTAGTTTGGTTGTTTCTGCATTCTCACGCACAACTGCACGGTGTGGCAGGTAGAACTCTTTCCCAGTGGCTTCAGTCGGAACTCTCTCTACCACGCCCTCTTCCAATTGCTCACGGATGATTGCGTCGTATTGAGATAACATATTGGTCCGCTGCAATTTGCGCAACAGCGAATCCAATCGGTGCATACTCCCCTTGTGATTGTTTGGAAGGGGGGGATGATTTCCCTTCCATGGTAACGCTGTCTCGTACCATCCTTCCGGCGAACGCGTTAATTGTTCCTTGAACTCATCGTATACATCGCCCTGATTTCCTGTGGGAGTGTCTGCTAGACCTAGGACGTCTAGCGCGCATAAACGCTCATAATCAGCAGTTGAATTTATAGCCAGGTACACTGGTGAAAGGTCGGTTTCGGCTCCAGGTGACATTAATGTCCATCCAAATCGCGTGTACTCTGCAACTGGATCGCCGCGGCGGCCAACACGCAACCGCTCTCCGGTGCGTATTTTGGCGAAATCGTTGGCTCCCAAAATGAGGTGGACTGGTAGGTGGCTTTTCTCGTCAACATCGTCCATGTGTACTCCTCTGAGATGCGGATGCTCGGCGAGAACTTCCTTGTATCGGGGGTTTTCTAATAGGAGTAATTCTCGCTTCTCAATTTTGGTCACGTTCACCTCGAGTTGAAAACTTCCGGTCACGGCATTCATTGTCACGCCAAATTCTTGCATTGTTTTCGTGGTTACACCCATCAGCATGGCGATTTGACGTAAACCAGATGACTTGGGCTGCGCTTTGACCAAGTTCACAAAGGTTGAGGAACAATAAGAATGGCTTGCACCACTGTCTAGAAGGGCTCGAAATTTGTACCCTGCAACGTTGACCACAACAACTGGATGGATGACAGTCGATTCGCCGACATGATTTGCGGTCATTCCCGGCTCACGTGCTTGCGCTTGTGTTTGATCGCAGATTGAGGTGTGGTGTTTTCCGTCACATTGACGACAAGTCGTCTGGCTCTTGCAAACCGCTGCTTTGTGAGGTCCTGTGCAATTGAAACACAGGCGTTTAGAAGTAAGAATTGTTCTTCTTTGCTTCACATCGGTGACCTTGTTGCAATTTACGGCTCTATGTTCTGGGCTCCCACAATAAACACAGCCGCGTGACGGTCGTGGCCCTTCCTCTTGTTTGCCAGTAAATGCCTTGTGTTGCGGCTTGAAACGATCCCTTTGAAACGATCCCTTTGAGTTTTGTACCGGGTTGTTGATTGTCCACTTTTCTAACGTTTCCAGAAATGCTTTGAAGGTCCAATCGCGCCAGTTCTCATCAATCAAAGCCAGCTCGTTCTTTATAACCTCGAGCTTATCGAAGGTGAATCTCGCGGCGGCATCAAGTTCATTTAGTTTCTTGAGTGTTTGCAAAGATTCCACGTTAAACAATAGTTTCTCGTAGAACTCGTGTATCTTGGTTACATCCCTTTCTCGAATTATCGGGAGCTCAAGAATGTTTCTGACATACGCTCCAACTACCTCGCTAGTTTGTCCATATCGTTTCTCAAGGAGAGCCTTGGCCTTGTGATAACCATCTTCAGTGAAAGGCAACCCGTCAATGAGTTTTCGTACTTTGATGTCGACCAACTCCTTCAAATACGAGAATTTGGTGATGGCTCGTTCCTTGGTGCTGTCAATTTGGGAAGAGAATTGTCCCCAAAATCGAACCCAATCTTGTGGCGTTCCGTCGAACTTGGAAATGACCAATTTGGGCATTTTTGTGATTCTCACAGCCGCTCCCTCACTCGCGCTAGTGCTCGCGTCATTTCCCTTGAGTGAAAGGATTTGTTGTTGGTGTTGCATTTCGAGTTCCATTTTCTGTTTCTCAAACGCCAACTGTTCGGCATGTGCTTTTGCCGCTCCTTCTTGTTCTTGCTGCAGTTTCTGTTCAGTCAGTAGTCTTTCCAGCTCTATGGCTTTGTGGTGTGCTTGTAAGGTATCTGCGTCTTGTGCAGCAAGATTCATGTCCTTGATCTGTTTGGCAATCTTTCTGATACATTCATCGGCTTCAGCAAGCTTGGAATCGGTGTCTGTGCCCCATTCAGCGACTTGTTCCTCTGTTTCTCCCTTGGAAAATTTCTTTTCTTCAATACTCTCTTTTAGGCTATTCACGGCTGACGCGATATTGGCGATTAAAGCTTGGTGTCTCTCTGAAGCTTCTTTATCGTGCTTGTCGATAATTTCATTTGTCTTGTTGATTCGAAAACTCAAGGTTTTGAGTTTTCCATTCAGCTCACTGATCATCTTGTCCATCTTGGAGATTCGGTTTAGATAGATCCAGTTCTATGACTGTCCATTTGTCGGAGGTGCCAGGTTTTGGAAACGGAACAACACGATGATGATTTTGACTAATTTATTCAATCTCGACTCACTGGTTACATGCTCATAAAAACCTATCGTGCAGAATGTCTCTCTTGATATATGAAACAGCACTTACATTGCTCGCTTATCTGTTAAAAAAATATGTCAATACGCCCTTTGTCGGAATGTTCCATTAATGTTACGCAGGAGGCCATGTGTGTTACGAGATTGTCTTCTCAGCTTTCACTACTACAACTCGCGTGTATCACTAATTTAGCCTTTGACAGATTCAATTAACAGCACTCGCAAAATAACGTAATCACAATAATAATCAAATGATACTGACCACAGTTTCCGACAATCGGATCCGCAACATACTGATTTACGGTTTCCCAGCCATGCTTATCCGCCATCCTAATTAATTTATTTCTCTCCTTTACAAGTAACAAACCTTTCTCAGCCAATGTACAAGCTTCCAACAATGTGTTCGAGACGGCAATGTCGCTCAATTTCTCCTCACAGAGCAGTTAAAGTCATTTTGCTTCTTAGTTCCCTTACGTTTCCACTCAAAATCGTCATCATCAATTACTCGCTTCCGTTTAAGCGCTCGCAGTTCCATGCGAAGCTGTCCCAGTTCCTTTGTGCTGTGGGCGATCGCTTGCTGTTGAGTGGCAATAAGTTCTTTCGCCCAAGATGGCGGCGACTCATCCGCACGTTTACGAGAAGTTCTTCCAACCAGGACTTCGCTATCGTCTCCAATATCCACGGAAATCTCGGCATTTGAAACTCCAGGGTGGTCGAGCTCCTCGGAAGCAAGCACAACAGGCGCTAAACTCGGCTGATCCCGCTCGTCGTCGAAGACGTCCGGAAATTCGCTGAAACAGTGCTCAAAGCTGCGGCCATTATTGATCGAATGCCTTCGACTAGAACGCATTCTGGAACGAGTGACGGGTCCTCGAGACGTTGAAGCATGAGATGCAGTTACTCCGGATGTATTTTTAGGCATATTCAGAAGTAGAATGACAACAACCATCCGAAAGTTAAAGCTCGATTAAGTTGAAGATATTGACACAAAGGTGCCAGAACCACAATGGCTAAATAACCGTTACACATTACTTTTAAACAACCTAATTATCATATATTTGAATACCAAAACCCAGGACCTCCCTCGTCCATAAGGAAATCATTTCTCTTTCCGCTACTTATTCATTGCATTCATAATAAGCTACAAGAGAAATGGAATTTTTTTTTTAATTTTTTTATCCACGCGACGTCTCGAATTGCACTCATATCTCAGCTGTATGTTGTTTCCGAATGCCCTCGTTAAAGGGTTAACTCATTTAAAGGTTGAAAACAGTTCGAATTATTTACGAATCAGGCCCACTTAGATAACATTTGAATATAATAGTTTCTCCCCAGTGATTCATCTTTGATATTGTTTAACTAAAAGCCATGTTACGAGGACTAGTAACTTTTCAAAAACAGGGTATATTTCTTTCTACACACTATATCTCTTAAATCAATTCGGTGACCCCCAATTTTTTTGCATTTCTGATATCAGTAACTCATTATCAGACCGTGGCATAAGTTTGAAAAAAATCTGTCTTGTACAAGATTTTCGCGCGAACGTCCTTAAAATATCAAAATACAGCGTGCCCCTCATTCTTCTGTATAACGTTTTTTAAGCCGTTGTGGCATGGAACGAGCTAGCTCGCCTAAGCTTGCTAGAGGAACGTTTCGCCAGGTTTATCGTAACCTTGATTTTAGTCCTCCAATCGTCATAGGGATCGGATCTCTGTATGCAGCTTCGCAGGTTCTCACTGCGGTCAAGATCAGGTGAATTTGATGACCATTCATCTTTTTCAATAAAATTCGGGAAGTTTTTCTTGCACCACTGCTGGGTTGCTTTCGCTGTATGAGCTGGTGCGCCATCTTGTACGAAGGTCGCACTGCTTTTGTTTGTAAAAAGCTTTCGTTTTACCGGCTCTTCTTCTTCTTCTGTTTACTAATTGTTCTGGTGGGACTGCCTCTTTTATACTTTGCTTTTTCTATAATTTTCTTAGCGGTTCTGTCCAGGACTGTGGGTCGACCCCACCACTTCTTGGCTTGTCGGAAAAATCTTGAGAACTTGACCACTTCGCTACCCAGCTCTTGCTTTTTTGCAATATTTCAGCCGTTTCAGGCACAGATACTCCAGATGATGGTAAAATTGCTCTTAAATTGACTGCTTTTTGGGATTTTTTAGGGCTCATACTTGCAAACGATATCAAAACAATGAAAATCTAGTTGCTACTGAAAACACTGACAAAAATGGCGGGAAAGTACAGAAAAACACACGACACAAATTTGCACCTTTTGGCGGGAAAATATATCAACGATTTTTTTATTCGACTTATAGAATAGTTCTGAAAGTCAATTAATAGTAAGATTTGTTAATGTATGTAAGAAAATGGACAGAAAAATACAAAATCTGGATGATGTACTATACAGACTTTTTAAAATGTCCACGAAGGTTTGAAACACCCCTTACGTGCGCTAGAAAAGTTACATGGAATGCGCTATAACCCCAGCTGGTTAAGTAGCCTTTCTGATACATTAAAAAAAGTAAACGAGAGGGCTCTTTGCTTTATATACAAGGACAAATGAATTACCTATGAAGAACTGCTCAAAAGAATGGGAGTAGTGAACCTAGAAGGTCGCAGAAAACAAGATATGATTCTAACTATAGACAAGTGCCTCAACAACTAGAGCTCCATCCAGTGTTAGGGATTTAATATCCCTCCGTCATTCTAATTATAATTTAAGGGGCGACCATTTTCTTAAATTGCCTAAAGCAAATTCAACCAAATATGGCCTAAAGACTTGGCGTTATTTTGCCACAAAAAAATAGAATTCTCTACCAAACAATATTTTTAGAATCCTGTCCGGCAGCAAACAATTTATTAAGGTGATGTTACACGAGACGATTTTTAACGCAACATTGTTGCGTTAAAAGTTGACACCGTGTAACAGCGACTCAAGTTACTTAAGGCTTGGATTTTTTAATCCTTAAAGGACCCCCTGCAGAGATTTTAAAGAACCCTATTCTTTCTTGATATTATAACTTTCCTCGGTCGTGGAGTTTAAGGGAATAAATAATTGACTTGTTCGATCTAACAAAAGTCTTATCAACCATCACGTGATATTTCCTGATTGATGACGTCACAAAGCATGTTTTTGAAGTGGGGAACGTTTCCAATCGGAAAGTTTGAAAAATGTCCAAAAGGTCCTTTCCAATGTTACTCTGCCTTTTAAGGCGGTATCCGTCATATATCTTGTCAGATATTTTGACATTTGTTATGTCACGTGACATGTTTTCCTTAATTGGCGGTTTCCGTTGACACATGGACACGATTAAAAGGCGGCATTATTAAGCCCTTACTAGGAGTCATAGAAAAAGGAATAAACAAGATGGATATAATGTGACTATCTATTCCCCATTTTCGTTGAAAGATTTTAACCGTTATAAGCCAAATTCAAGTCACGTGACCCAAACTTGACAAGAAAACGTTGATCAAATGGATACAAATGCGAATAACAAAATGCTTGCCAAGTTTCATAAAGATTAGATAAATGCTTTTACTTGAAATAAAAATCCACCAAATTATTGGTTGAGTCAAGCCTTAACACACTTGAGGTGAGGACGATTTTTAACGCACTATTTTGTTGCGGCAACATGTTGCAAGATTTTGAAGCTGATTCAAAAATTCGCAACGCAAAAATTACGAAGAAAATCGTCCGCGCACCCATGTTACACGGCATCAACTTTTAGCGTAACATTGCTGCGCTAAAAAATCGTCATTACGATCGTCCCTTGTAACATCACCTTTAGGCAAATTCGCATGCGGCATTTTGATAGTTTATAGTAGTTAGTACATTTTAATTATAAATTAATATCTATTTCAATTTTTAATATTTTTATTGCCGTAATTTCTGTTTTATTCTAAGTTTTATATTATGTTGTGTAGTACCTATAAACTAGCTTTACAGCTAAGCGTACTTCCCACATTAAATAAAGTATTGTATCGTATCGTATCGTATCGTATCGTATCGTATCGTATTAGAACTGTTACTCACAACGGAGGTAGCGCCTCCAGATCTTAAACTATGAAGACCGTACATCGTATAGGATCTAGGCCTAATTCTTTGATACAATCCTTAAACATCTCTCTACATCTAGTGTATGACAACTTTTCTCCAAAAAACTTATAAGTGTTAGAAGATTTGAACAGCCTTACCGGCCTGAAAAGTGCAACGTTACCCGTGGCAATATAGCGCTCTAAACGCGCAACACTGCGACAATAACTTTTATCAAGTAACATCTTGATGTAAACATAATTACCCTCGCGATAAACGTCGTTTTTCGCACGGGAAACGAACACTATTAAATAATCGGGCAAAAACTCTAAATGCGCGGGAGTCTAGTGATGCTGCTCAGCTCGTTATAACGGAAACAACACGCAAACCCAAGGAACAAATTCAAGCTAGACGCAAGTCCTTCATATTAGCTGATGGACGAGCATACCTATCAATAATACTTCTAATAACATCAACAGAAACATGCGCTTTCTTAACAGTTGCTGGTTTACAACGCTTAGCCGCTTCTGGCAAATTATGGCAAACTGCACTATCGAATAAATTGCTTCCGCTGTATGGAGCGAAAGAATGAAACCACTTAAGGGCGGCGTGAGTCACCACCAATGTAGCATAAAAGTTAGAAACCTTGTGAACCTTATAAAGGTAAGCGGCTGCGAGGGTGAAAGGAAAAGGAGGCACAGGCCGAACGTTGGACAAGTAACACCATTTTACAAACTTAACGATCTCCTTTATATATCTCTTCGCTGTGGTATCAGCGCTAGATTTTAGTAATGTCGGGAGAAACTCCTTCAATTCTGGCCTCACGCTAGCCGGCAGACGATTCCAATGATCCTCCGCTTCAAACATCTGCAATGAGAAAACAAGCCAAACTGCGCGGACAACCGCACAGCAAAGAAAAACAGCAGACTATCCGTGCAACTGCTATGAAGGCTATAGGCAAGCGCCCCAGCCGGCGATATTGCACCAATTCCAACTCGGGCTAGTGCTCCCTCTCACTGTATTCCGTCGAGGACAAGCGTCCAATTTCTCTAAATACGTATTCAAGAAAATAACACACGCGAAACGACGATCAACCTAGCAATGCAAAGAAAAATCCATACGCAAGGCTAAAATGAGACCCTCAAATCTACTACTATCCAAGAACGAATTAGCATTCCACCCGTGCTGCAATGCATCCCTAGCGTTAAACCGGTTATAATCCACTAAGAATCTGGCGAATTTCCTAGAAATAATGGGCCAGAAATGTGATGGCGGCCAAAATGGTACAACTGTCGTGGCAGTGGCCCAAGAAACATAAGGATAGTGAATAGCTCTAGGAATAAGGCTTACAAGGGGGGGGGGGGGGGGGGGGGACAATAAAGGCAATTTTCGCCTTCCAATTTTTGAACGAAAAAATCTACACCACTGCAGCCTGGATTCCAGAATCTAGATAAATACTTGCTAACTTTCTTATTGTAACAGCTGGCAAAACAGTCCACAGCTTAAAGACCTCCTGGTACGGTTCTAGAAGATGTGGCGCTGTTTGAATAATAGAAACCGCTTCTGTTAGCGGTGTGAGGCAACGCGATCCGGCAGGTCTTGATCCAGTGTCCTTTACGATTGCACCTATAGCAACGCCCGTTAGTTGCAGGATATTCTGAATGGCCTAAAAAAAACAAAAGAAAAAACAAAAGCCAGCATACAAGCTAAGAAAAGAAAGAAAAACTGAACGACCTGGTAGACGTGGTTTTAAGCAGCAAATCCAATCGAAAATCGAAAACAAAAGAAAACATCAGCAACCATAAAAAAACCTGCAAGAACGGCAAACTAAATGGGTGGGCGGGTGGGCGGGTGGGATGTACACGGGGTGGGATGGTGGGATGTACACGTCAGGATGGAAAGCGTGAGCGAGAGGAATCGATAAACTCTGATGAGCCTTAAATACTAAAACTTCCAATCACAGAAACCCTGGAGACATGCCTAGCGGCGTATCACACAATAGGCAAACATGACCAGCTAATGAACTGTACAAACTACGCACAACAGCGGAAAATACATTACCTGACTGACTGAGGTACAATGCCGTTGTTGCGGATGCAAACTTGTACCTTCTTTAGAAGGCGGTACAAAACCTTGGACGGAAAGGTGGACAAAATTTGGAACCGGTGCAGTGTGAACTTAGCCTAAATTATACAGTAAATATAATGCGAATGCTCAAGTTTAACCTCTTCCTACCGACACCTCATTGTCAGTTCACCATGTCGATGGAATTAAATTTGTAGTTATTAACTCTGCCCTAGACTTGCCTCAAGTCGCATCTCTAGGCCCCCAAAGAAAAGTGAAGCGAGCGAAGAAACCGCCCGAGTGCCCTACTCGTAGAAACGACCAAAAATTGACTTTGAGAAATTCTAACTTTATCCCTTTCTCACAGCCACCTCTCTGTTGGGGACAATTTAATTGGTTTCCAAGAGATCAGAGTCATGCACTCTACCTCTGTATTGCAGAGGTCCCTCTAAGTAGGTGGACTGTGCCTTTTATTGACTTGAGATGAAACTGTTGAAACCTTTTTCCCTTTGTAGTGGTGTGACCCAGGGAGCAGCACCAGCACGTGGTCAAACCGCGATGGTGTGGCATGTAATGACGGTGACATGTGTACACGAGGTGACACATGTCGCAGTGGCCAATGCAGAGCTACGCCCTTCACGTGCAACTCAGCGTGTCAGAATTGTAATGGCAACAGCTGCAGTCAAAAAACGGGATTTGGATTCGTAAACAACAAATGCACATGTAAAATATCAGGTAAATGTAAAATATAGAAAACTCTTCAAGAGAAGCTGTTAAAAAAGCAAAGTCCAATTTTCTGTTATCGCATCACCACACATGTGAGCACAAAGAATTTTACAACTCGAGTTTAGTGTCTTATTGCATATTGTGGTCTGTTAGAATGTGATAACAGAAGATCTGTTTCTTGTAAACAATAAATTGTTGCTCAAACCCGTGTAAGACATAAATTTCCCACGAGTAATAATCTTAAGCTTTTTAAAACCACAAACACACAAGCAAAAAATAGCTTATCGACATAAGAACACTAAGCTTATTTTAAAACTGATATCAATTCATTTAACATTGGCTTGGAAAGCCTTACATGCAGCGATAAAGACAATCACAGCAGTGGCAGCAAGTCAAGTTCATTCATTCTTTCAACCACTTTGATTGGTTTTTCCGCGTCATCCGATGAATGTAATGCTTGATCGGCACAAAATTACAACAAAGTTCTCTATTTACAAACACTTTTTATAGTGTTCTCCCAACATCCCGCATAGGTTTATAACGTCGGTAACCTCATATAGAAAATGTGTTCTATTGCTTAAGTAACCTCAAAAATATACATGTGGTTAAAAGGTGTGAAAACATATTTTACATTTTGTTCCTATGTTTATGAATATTGGAGCATTAAGTTTCCATTCAAAAAGGCCAAATGCTGCCGAAGATGAAAAATTCCCTCATATAAAAAAATTACGCAAAAAATCGTCCCTCAAATAACCGAAGGAGTTTTACAGTAATTTTTATAAAATGTTTGATATCGTTTGAAACATGTTCCTTACAGGTCAGGACTATGGTCACCAGACCATTAACCCATCGAACCAGTGTCAGTGGTGTGACTTGTATGACTTAACTGCTCGTGCTAAAAGTGCCTGGTCAAACCGCCCTGCCGTACCGTGCGACGATCACAAGAAATGCACGAAACAGGACATTTGCAATGCCGGCAGGTATATCTGTACAATATATCAAGTACTTTATCTAAATATACACGGGTGAAGCTTACCAAGTATTTGGTAGGATGATGCAAGATACGTGTAGATGCAAAGTTCTCAATCAAGGCAAACGTTTAGCTGCATTTAGCAGTAGACGTGTTGATGGTACGCCATACAGTCCCTGTAGGAGGCATTGACTCAATCCTGCATGCGAAACTTGACTTGGCTTATAACATCTCAGGGGTCACATGTCGTTTGTTAAAATGACAAAATCACTTTGCCTCTCCAGTTAACATTTTCTTTGTTCTCTGCAAGCAGATTGTGTGACTACGTATTACCTAGGTCACGATCAGCTTGAGTGGCGCATGTGACTGCCGAATTCCATCCCTTTCTATCTTTAGCAAGTTCGGCAATATCACTTGGAACCATCAGCCCATTATATTCTTTTAAGCAGGCAATGTGGAATGAACTTTTTAATCGGCAGCAGCTTCTTAATCACTTCATTGTTTAAATGTTAGTTTTTAGATTTTTTTGTTTTTATAATTGTAAAGTAATTAGATTAAGTTTAATTATCCATTCAATTTCGAACTTTTTAGAGCTATAGTTATCGATTGATATCTAATTCGTAATTTCATAGTTTTTTAAATTAGTGTAGTGTCATGGAGGGCCACAAGTTTATTAGCTTTGCTATTTCGTGTAACCCTCTTTAAATTAAGACTTTATTTTATTTATTTTATTTTAATCATCACTCAAAAGTTGTTTTCTCTGGCGTTTAGGTCTGCGTTTGCCGTGGGTGCAACAGACATTTTTTGTGTAGGAAAGCGTTGTTGATACAGTTACAACCTATCTTTGTACTTTAGGTGTCTGGGAAAAGGCTACTCTTGTCAATCTTCTTACCCATCCTCAAGTTGTATCGAAACGTCTGTGTGTGTTGGTGATGGTACTTGCAGCTTTACCATGAGGTCGAGTGGAACTATATGCCGATCAGCTGTTGACATTTGTGACAGGCCAGAGAGGTAGGATAAGACATTTATATTGTTAATTATTTTCCATCACAAGTCTCATTTAAACTACTTAAACTCAAAGGCGAGACCTTGATGCCATGTAGTATTTGTGACAGGCATACTCATTTCATTTCTCTCCAAAGTAACGTATTAGATAACATTGACGATGGTCTAATGCTTTAGGCCAACCCACGCTTCCCGAGTAGTTAACCGGTAAGACGAGGAACGTAAACTTGGGCCGGGAACTTGTCTCGTGATTGACTGAAAAGGGATGATCCAAATATTTCGAGAGCTGCATCTGTATCATCTTCACGTGTCTCATGAATACTGAATTTTGTTATGCTAAAGGTGTAATGGTGTCCATGGAACATGTTCCGGAGCAGTGACAGATGCCATTGTCTTAAAAACTGGCCAAGTGCAGTTCATGGACTCAAAGTTCCAGTCAGTCATCTCTTACCAGTACGTCACAGACAGAGTGTTTCTGGCGATTTCTGGATTTTCTGGTTCGTGTGGACTGATCCATCTGAACTGGTTTCTTCTCTCTGGAACATCATCTTGCTCTATAAGTTCAGTTTTCAGTGGCTCTCTGCCAGACACCAGCAAGCATCAAACTGTTTCTGGATTAACATTGCAAGATACTAAAAGTTACAAAATCGCCATTAAATTATCTGACATGCGACGCAAAACATATAAAGTAGCCTGCAGTGGTGTATTGGTCGTGGATACATCAAAGCCACAAGGTGGATGGATCCATGATGGACCTGGGACTGACCTGAGTTACCAAGACTCCAAATTCTTGCAGGTAAACTGGGGAGGAGTGCAAACAAGAAATGGTGTTGCAAACTACGAGTGGAAAGTGCTTCTCACTCCATTTAATACAAATCAGACCACCGAAATTATGTCATTTACGAACATAAACCTAAATACAAACGCAGGGAAGATCTTCAGCAGCGTTTTGGACGGCTCAAAGGTGAAATTCGTTGTTCGGGCGTACACAAAAGCGGGCCTGTTTTCTGACCTCACAAGTGATGGCATTATCATCGACACCTCGCCTCCTATTGCAGGGAAGATATACGATGGCAATCAAGTTGGCTTGGATTTAAAATACGCTAAATGGACAAATGCGTTCAGCGCAACCTGGGACCAATTTACCGATCCTCATTCTCCCATTTCCCGATACACTTGGGCAGTACAGCGGCTGGGCTCCGGGCTCGTTACCTCATTTAAGACCACAGCACTAAACCGCTCTCCTACAGCACCTCAACTGAGTCTAGTGTCTCGTGAAAGCTACTGCGCAGTCGTCAGAGGGTACAACGAGGCTGGACTTTACACCCAAGTCAAGTCAGACTGCGTTCTAATAGACCATGAAGCACCGCAAGCTGGAACTGTGAATGATGGACACTTCAGTGATGTGGACTACCAATCAGAGGACACCATGATAGCAGCGAATTGGAATGGTTTTAGTGATGGGAGTAAAGGAAGTGGAATTGTGGAGTACAAGTACAAAGTCACAGAAAACGGTGGAAGTGTAACTGTCCCCTGGACATCTGCTGGCAATGCAACAAACATAACGCATAACGGGTTGGCTTTGAAGAATAACACAATGTACTTCGTGACTGTAAAAGCACTTGATGCAGTGGGACTCGCCACAGACGTCACTACGGATGGCGTTACCGTGGATACAACACATCCTGTGTTCACAGGCAAAGTGGTAGTAACAGGAGTAAATGACGTCATAAATGGAACACCGTGTGTCTACATACCAAGTATATCATCAGTCACAGTGCAGTGGGTTGGCTTCTCTGATGCACACAGTGGACTTCAGCGATATGAATGGGCTATAATCCGTTCAGATACGTCACCATCAAATTCTAACTTTACAAAAGTGTCTGGATCCAATCTGCCGACATCTGCAAAGTTCCGCAACCTCGCGCTAATTCAAGGTAAAGGCTACTATGTGATTATAAGAGCCTACAATCGCGCCAAGTTGTATAAAGATGCATACTCAGTCCTTGTGATACCCGACTCCACCCCTCCTTCCCCAGGAGAGGTGTTCGATGGACCAACATCTCAAGTGGATATTGACTATCAGTCCGACGTGAATCATGTTTACGGTTCTTGGACAAAGTTCCCTGAGCCACACACTGCTGTCAAGCAGTACTACTATGCTGTGGGAAGCTGCATCACTGGAAACTATCATGTTACTGGAAACGGATTCGTTAAACTCAATCCTCAAACGGCCACTTTGTTTATACTGACAAACATTACACTGGTTAACGGCCAGCGGTATTGCACCAAGATCAAGGCTCAAAATAAAGCTGGGTTGATCAGTTCCGAAATATCTTCGGATGGCTTCGTCGCTGACGCGACGCCTCCAAACACACGAAAAGCTCAAGTGCGTGACGGAATCACTGGTTCTGACATCGATTATCAAGACAATACCACAGCAATGTCAGCCGAATGGGATGGTTTTACAGACCCTGAGTCTGGGATTCAGTATTACCAATATGGAGTTAGCAGAAATCGTGCCGGTACACCCGATGTGTATCCATTAAAGAACATTGGACTCAATACGTCAGCTACTGCACATGGTCTACCACTGACTGATGATGTCTATTACTTCATTGTTTGTGCCGTCAATAATGCCGGACTACGCAAGTGTATCAGCTCTGATGGAGTGCTAATCGATTTCAGTCCTCCAACCCATGGCGTGGTGCATGATGGGATTATTGAGCCCGATCTTAAATATCAGTCCTCCCTGTCAAGTATGGCTGCTAACTGGGAAGGAGTCTGGGATTTAGAGAGTGGTATTGAGAAATTCGAATGGAGTATTGGAACCAGTGCAAATGACAAGACCAGTGTTCAAGAATTCACTGATGTTGGTCTTTTGACGCATGTGAGAAGTCAAATGGCTCTTAATTTATCAAGTGGAACAAAATATTACGTGCATCTTAAAGTAACAAATCAGGCAGGAGCTGTCAAAGAACTTGTTTCAGATGGTGTCATAGCGGATGCAACGCCACCAATAGCGACAACAATTTATCCAGGATTTGGGTCACAAGATGAATGGAAATACAGCGACCAAGAAAACGTTTTTTACACTGCTTCGGCATCAAACATTGCAGTTTACTGGAACAAATTCTCTGAACCTGATAGCGAAGTCTGGTACTACAAGTGGTCCATTGGCACGAGCAAATGTGGCACTCAAGTCCAACCTCTCATCAACATTGGACGGTCAAACTACGCCAATACTACAATGGCGGACCTGGTCTTTAGATCTGGTGTTAAGTATTATGCTACCGTGACATCAAGAAACAAAGCTGGCCTTGTTTCAAGGTCATGCTCTGATGCGCTTGTCTTTGACAGCACTCCACCTCTCTCAGGAGAAGTTCACGTTGGACCACAGTCAAGGAACAACAGAAGGAGAACGTTCATCACCAACAACAGTGTGGACATTTCGTGGGAAGGATTTAATGACCCAGAAAGTGGAATAAGAGAATGCAATGTCTCGATCCTTGACCAAGCTGGAATTGTTTCCTTCATGGGAACGAGTAATACCTCCTCAGGTAATATCAAAATACCTAAGAACATTCTTTTTCTCCATGGTGAGTACAATGTCAGCGTCGAGTGCATCAACAATGCAGGTCTTGCTTCGTCGTCAAGCACGGTGTTTATCATAGACAAAACGCCACCACTTCAGACTGGTCCTGTTGTAGCGGGCGTATCACGCGATAGGGCTTTCCAATATCAATCAGACGATAAATCTATTATAGCATCCTGGCCACCATTCATCGACCCTGAGAGTGGAATAGAGAAGTACTATGTGGCTATCGGTACTCAACCTTACCAAGACGATATTGTCAGCTTCGAAAACGTGAACCTCGCCTCTCGGATGAACAAGACCAATCTCATTCTTTCTCAAGGTGATGTATACTACATCACAGTTGTAGCAATAAACCTGGCTGGACTGAGCACCAATGTGTCGTCCATTGGTCTTGTAATAGACACATCATCACCGCTGGCGGACAATGCTGACATTAAAGATGGTTTAGGTGGTGAAGATGTCGACTACTTCTCCCCTGATATGGTATTGTCAGCCCACTGGGAAAACATAACGGATCACGAGAGCGGCATCATGAAAAGCCAATACTGTGTGGGGACCAAACCGCTTGGCTGTCAAATAAGACCAATAACAAGCGTTGGGAAAAACAAATCGTTTACTTGTCCAGACTGCAGTGTGCATGACGGGGTGAGAGTTTACGTGACAGTGCAAGTGACGAATGGTGCAGGTATATGCGAGACGCGTAGCTCTGATGGAATGCTGTTGGATGTTAGTCCGCCGCTGATGGGTGATGTTATTGATGGAAGTCATGTTACTGGAGTGGACTACAATGTAGTTCTCGAACATTGGAATGTTTCCATGTCTTGGTTTGGGGTCGAGGATACTGAAAGTGGCGTTCGATTGTGCAATTGGACCATTGAAAGTGACAGTGGAATCATAATGTATCGAGATGACATCGATAGTAACTCCATATATGAAGAACGAAACATATTCTCGATCAACCAAATGTACAAAGATCTTCACTTCATTAGAAACACCACGTACTACAATGTGCTGGTGTGCCTCAACAGAGCAGAATTACAAGCCACTGTCCGTTCTAATGGCTTCCAAGTAGAACCCATCTGGCCTATTCCAGCTGCTGTTCGAGATGGTTCAACACAAGGGGCAGACCTTGTTTATCTAACAAATACTAAAATCATTGGTGCAAATTGGAATCCATTCTTTGCTGATGACAAGGACCCCGTTGTTGATTATGAATTGGCCATTGGGACATCTCCAAAGAAATCCGAAAATGTCCTACGCTTTACAAGTGTGGGATTGGAGAGGAAAGTTGAAATAGACTTGGCCCCGGGAATTCCAGACCTTGATGTATTAGAGGCTACTATAACGTATTATGTTACAATAAGGGCTACGTCCTCGAGTGGTCTAAGTTCTATGAAACGTTCTAACGGATTCACTGTAGATCCTAGCCCACCAATACAAACAGAACTTTCAGTATCACACAGGGTGATCGATCAAAGCACGCAGACGATTGAAATCAGTGTTTCTTGGAATGAAGTTAAGGATGGCGAAAGTGGCATAAGTAGCAGTGGCTATTGTCTTGGAACGACACCGCATACTTGTGAAAGTGGTTATCTTCCAGCAGGTGTTTCTACGTTTGGAACCATTGGCCCTTTTAGTCCTGATTGGTGGGCTCATTATTATGTCACTGTCGTAGTCACGAATGGAGCTGGTCTAAGCACAGTGATGTCCTCAAAGAAGCTTGTGTTTGACACAACGCCTCCATCAAAAGGTACTGTAATCGATGGTATTGGCCATGATATCGATTTCACGAATTCTACAAGCTTTGTGTCGATTCAGTGGGAAGGAGTTGAAGATGAGGAGTCTGGCATTGCTAATTGCTCGTGGTCACTTATTGAACAATCAGCTTCGGACAACAGTTCTGTGTTTGGAAATGACACCGTCGTGTTAACACAACCCGTGGAAAGCAATGGCAACCTAACTCGTGCAAATCTCAGTCTTTCCCCAGGCGCCCGCTACGTCAGCAAAATCACATGTACAAATGGTGATGGGTTCAGCTCTTCTTCCTCCTCTAATGGTGTTGTTGTAGACGTTACGCCACCAAACGCTGGTCTTGTTCGTGACGGGTCATCTCTATCAACTGATGTGGACTATCAGTCCTCAACATCTGTAGTGGAAGCAATATGGAGTCCCTTTGAGGATCATGAAAGTGGAATTACAGGATACAGGTGGGGCCTAGGAACGACGCTTGGTAATGTGGGAATCGTGAGCTTCATATCCACTGGCACAGCCACGTCCGGGAAGGCAGAAAACGTGACACTGGCCCATGGTGTGAGGTATTACGTTACTGTGGAGGCTACAAATGGAGCAGGGATGACGTCACATGGTTGGTCCAATGGTTTTTCAGTTGATGTCACTGCTCCTGATTTAACTCAGGTAAATGAATCTAACAGATGCTATTCCGTAGGTACGTTTTACCAACACTGACAACCAAGAAAGCCAATCGAATAGTCGTAAAACAATGAGCAGTTTATCTACAGTGGGACCTCGATTTAACAATCCTCTATATAAGATCATATAACGAAGTCCTCGGTATAACGAACGATATTCTTCATGATTGTCATTGATAGAGGTGTACAGTGTGTGCTATAAGGCAAAGACTAACCTGTACTGTTTTCCAGTGCCGTAGTTATATGTACAGTGTACTGTACGTAGCTTTATACAGGCATTAAAGCGCAAATGCTATTTTTTCAAATCCGGAAATTCTGGGTAGTGCAACGTAACACCGTTACAAAACAGTTATTAACTATACCTCGATATAAAACAAATTCATTATAACGAGGTTTTCGATTTAACGAACCCTCGATATAACGAAACAAACTCTCCAGTACCAGTAAATTGAGGTTCCACTGAAATAAAGAATACAGTTCTTTTTTGCAAGGAAAAAAAACATACTGTCATTCATTCGCTATTTCGTTTAAAAATAAGCTTCTTGGTTTTTTAAGTTTTAAGTAATTTTATCGTCCCGCAGATTGATGGAAGAAGGCTTTAGTGAAAGTGAACTGGTACTCTTTACGTTTTAGGTCATTTCATTTATAGAGCCTGTGGGACAGCTTAACCCCGCAGACCATTGTTGGACCGGATAACCTTTAATATCTTAATTTGCATAAGCAATCGGGGGGCGGAATCTGTGCAAAACTGGATGTTGTTCTACTTATAATGTTGGTTTGATTTTGTCGCAATTTGCGCAAAGTTGACACTTGCCTCAAGTGCAATTGATGCTGGTGCATTGTCGGATATTAGCTGTTTAATACTGTCGGGTATTAGCTGTCCTATCTTGTTAACTTCAAAAAACGTATGTACTAATAAAAAATGGAGTTAATAAATTAAAAAAAAAACCAGCTGTAGCTCATAATAACATGCGTTCGTATCTCTTATGCAGGTATCAGCTGGTTCAAAACTTTGGATTGGTCCTGCAGATCATCTGCACGCTACATGGAAGTCGCACGACCACGAGAGTGGCATTAGCAAGACTGAGTATTGCGTTGGAACATTGCCTGTCGGATGCCAGATTAAGTCCATGACCGACATACTACCAAACTCAACAAACGTGACTTGCGAAGACTGCCGATTGAATCATTATGAGACATACTATCTTAGCATCAGAGTGACGAATGGTGCTGGTCTTTTTACCGTGACATCAACAAACGAAACAAAAGCTGATCTGACGTCTCCTGTCCTCTTTGATGTAGTTCCCCAGTTTAATTTCGCATCGTGCGTTACAAGTTGTAACCTGGTTGCTAATATCACTGGTGTCCGGGACGAAGAAAGTGGTGTCCGATCATGTAGCTATGCCGTCAGCAACAGCACTGCCGTTTTGATGGATTTTGTTAACAATGGATTAAACACAACCGTGGAGGCTACAGGTCTACAGTTATTGGCCGGAGAATACTATTACATTGTGGTGAGATGCGAAAACAATGTTGGACTTACCACAGAGAGAGTCTCTTCCTCTTTAATGGTCGACAACACACCCCCTTCAAAGGTATGGATTGTTCCTCATAGATAAAAGGCATTGTATTATATTGACCAGAAATGAACGTACCGACTGTACTAAATAATTGAGAAAGGACTAACCACACAATTTATACCTCAAGTGTTCCCTTTCCCCCCGATGTTTTGCTACTTGCAAGCAACGGTTTAGTTTTTAGTTTCATGATCGTCCAAGAAAGCAAGCATAATGTTCATCCGAAATGCAGCTCGGCCTAGTAATTTTCATGCAAATTTGAGATCCAACATTGGTCTACAAAACGAACTTGACTCTGATCTGTTTCCATCAGTCTTTCCACCCTTGTCCCTCTTCATACTCTATCATGAACTTCATACTTCTCATAAATGTTTTATAGTAAAAAAGAAGGACAGCTGGAAATACGCTTTGTCTTTTTTTTTCAAGGGTTCAGTGATTGTGAGCGAAGACCGCACGCATGACGTTTTTGGTATGCATTCCAGCTGCCATCTCTTCAACACAACATTGCGGGCTCACTGGTACGGTTTTAACGACAATGAATCGGAGATCAGCGGATTTCGCATAGCAGTCGGCAGAAGGCCAAACGCGACCGACGTCTTGCAGTTCCAAGAAGTTGGCCTGGTGACACATGTTTTTCTGCCTTTGACCAACAGCACCTTTGATGGTGACATCGTCTATGTGACGGTTGAGTCACGCAATTCTGCAGGGTTGGTAACGCAGAGTTCGTCACCCGCTACAAGGCTAGTTGCAGCGGACAGTGAGCAATACATGGAGCAAGGAGATTTTTACTGTTTGAACGTTTAAGAAAAAACTGATTTCGAAACAAACCATTTAACAATATAAGCTTTGACTTCGTTAATCTTCGTTTAGTTAGATGAAAACTAGTGGTTTCCATTAGGAGATTTTGAGTGGTTTTGGTTTCTTAAAAGAAACCAAAACCAAATTTATTACTTCTGGCCAATCAAAACAAACGCAAGAAAAGTAATAAACCAATCAGAACTCAAGCAGAAAATTGACGACACTGGCAGGTGCAGGCAAACAGCAACCACTGCTAAACGCGGAAATAGTGTTAATGGCATCAACCGCGGGAAAATACACACATGCCTATTAGTACAGTCCTATTCATGCTTGGTTTTTGTACCCACCTGATTGGTTGAAAAACACATTTGCTCTGATTGGCCAGGGCACGTTACTTGGTGCGATATTTTTTAAATAAAGAAAGCTCAGCGATGATCGTCAATAAAAAAGACTGTCGGATAGGTCCTTTGGATTTAACGTACAACATAATTAAAGTGTAAAGTATGCCTTTGACCATACTGGTAGATTATTTTATTGTTTGAATTTCAAATACAACAGAGGCTAACCTGCATAGACTACAAGCTGTTCAGAACTTCGGATGATTTGTGAGTGGTGCTAAGAAATTTGACCACAAAAAGCCAATTCGTAGGGACCTTCACTTGTTACCTAGCTAGAACTGTCGGATTTTTATTTTAATAACTGCAGAAATTTTCTCTTCTTGACCATGGAATATCAGGGGTGCTAATTTCCAAACTCTGTTAACCATTTCACTCTCAGAGTCAATTATGGAGACATGTAGTGTAGTTCTAACTTTTGAGTCTGTCAACGAAATCCTATGGTGTGACCATTCAAATAAAACCTCTTCGGTAGTACTTTTGCATGGTACCACTTGTTTTTCAATATTTTACAAAATGAAATTTGGGACTTTTCTTGAATTTTAATGTTTGGCACTCTTGGGAGTTAAAGGGAACCTCCGTTGTTATAACAAATTGACGTTAAATGGTTGGAAATAAAGTCTAAATTAAAAATTTAGTAGGTGCAAAAAAGTAGGTGCAAATATAATTTTAGTGTACAAAAAAATGGATATGAATATCGCCTATATTCGCTTTCAAATTTCCCGTGCGCTGCCATTTTGAATATTTATGACGTGTTACGGTTGTCTTATTGTTATATACAAAAGAGTTTCGATTCTTAACAATAGAGGCAACCGTAACACGTCACAAATATTCAAAATGGCGGCGCTCGGGACATTTGAAAGCGAAAACAGGCGATATTTATATCCATTTTATTTGTACACTAAAATTATATTTGCACCTGCTTTTAAAATATTTTTAAATTCGACTTTATTTCCAACAATTTAACGTCAATTTGTTCTGACAATGGAGGTTCCCTTTAAAGGGTGAAGACGTGTTAGGTAGATCGTACTCTTCTAGTTAGAGCAGTTTTTGTTTCATTGTCGTAAAACCGAAACCAAAGTAATTAATATGGCCAAACACAACAGAGTTGGACAATCTAGTGAACCACGCCAAGCGCGGGAAAATACGTGCAAGCAAGTCACCATTGGTTTTGGTCTATCTTCTGATTGGTTGAGAAAGTGGCGCGAAATTTTTGTAGCCACTCACTAAGCATAGCGATGCAAAACCAAAGCAGTCGTGAAATTAATTTCGACACAACATTGAAACCGCTCCAATTTTCTAGTAGAAAAATCGAAAGCTGTAACTTACAATGAAAGTTGTTTATTAACAATAAAAGGTGTGATAATAAAAGCTATAACAATGATGCAAACATTTCTAAACAGGCAACACGAGACCTGAATCACGCAATACTTTTCCACGCTTTCTACAGACTAAATTCTGCAAACGCAGACGCTTGGAACATTAAAATCTTTGAACCTTTAAACATTATGCTCTTTTAAGACGTGAAATTGATAAATATCAGACAAGACGATAAGAAAGACCGTGCGTGACAGCCGCGTGGATTAAAAATATCATTGCTAACCACCAGGGGCCCGTTTCTCGAAAGTCCCGATAACTTTTCGGGCCTGGTAACCTATTTTATGCGCACAATGTTTAAAATTTTGCTGGTTCTGAAAGCCTAAGCAATAAAATTCTGAGTTGACGAAACAAGTCGGGGTTGATTGTAGGCTAAAAACTACACTTCCATGCTATAGATTCTGATTTTAAAATATAGCTCTGGGCCCGAAAAGTTATCGAGACCTTTGAGAAACGGACCCCAGGGCCGAGTTGTTCGAAGGTCGATTAGCGTTAATCCAGGGTTAATTACCATGACAACTCATAGGTTCTGTTGACAGTTAATCCAGGATTAGTGCTAATCACGCTTTGAACAACGCGGCCCAGTAGAGTTGGCGATCCTTTCAATCTTGAACCCCGATCTTGCACGGCTTCAACTTTGAAAACTACAGCCAAACCTCTTTTAAGCGGCCCTGTATTAAGCGGTCACCCTCTATTTAATTAGCGGCCCTCTATTAATGGTCACCCTTTATTAAAGTGTTTCCCTCCAGTTTCCATGCAGCCTCACCGAACATTTTTGAGCGGCCGTTTAACAAACTTTTCTTTATTGAATTAGTATGAAACTTACACAATGTATGGTACTTAGTTTGAAGTTTATAAGAGTGTAACAATTTTGTAAATCGCATTTAAAATTGCGGAGATAAACGAGAAACATTAAAATCACTTGAGCCTAAATTCCGAGCGATTGCGATGGTATCTAGAAAAACCAAAACTATTGCGATAAACTATGGCATATGGCAAACAAAATATCTGAAAACTAGAAACTTTTGTCAAGCCGATTTTAGTAAATCGGAAAAACATTTTGAACTTGTGATTTTGCATGCGTATGAGCGTATCCATAAGTTGCTCAATTACGCTGAAAAAAGTTTAATTTCTCAATCTCAAATCTACGACAAAATGTTTATTTAGTGTATGAGGTGAAACTGTGAAAGTTTGAAAGCGTTTCTCGTTTTAGTTTTGGAAAATCGATTTTTTTATAGGTAACCATAGTTTTTCGACTGAGTTTAGCGCGAGATAACGTTTTTTTTTTTTAACTTTTATGGTCCTTTCTTCATTATATGAACAACATTGTCTCGAAGTTTCATCTTGATTGAAACATTGCAACATGGTCAAATAAAATAATAAAGTTCACCTAAACTGGAGGGAAACTTAAGCGGTCACTAAACAAATCTCCGGAATTTAATCGCTCCCCATATTTACTGTAAACTTGGCCGCTTTTAAGAGGCCGCATCTATTAAGCGGTCAGTTGGCTGTTCCCCGAGAGTGGCCTCTTAAAAGAGATTTACATGTAACTGTATAATTGGTAGATCAAAGGGAGCCTATTTTTAATATTTGACACAAGCCTACCCTGCAATTACTGATTTTCAATACTCCAATTTTCTCTGTACTAAATTACTTTATACAGCTATCCATTTAATACATTTGTACCTCGGGATAACAATTTCTAGATTTCTGATTGGTTCCCTCCGCAATGGATCTGAGCCACTATCTTTATAATTACGTTGACCAAATATGGAAAAATAATAACAAACTGTCTGAACGGTTCGTTTACATCGAGCGGTGCTGTGCGTGCACTAATCACGCCATCATAATTTTGAAAAACGTTTTAGGCTAAAATGCACACTCGAAAGGTTTGTGTTATTTACCCATTTTCTCGACGTTTGTAACTTTGAAAATTAAATTCGAAAAGATGTTCTTGAGAGTTTGACAATTTACTAAAACAGTTATTCTTCTCGGACTTGCCGGATATGAGCTGATTTTTACCAACTCGGCGCGTTATAGCAGCTCATATCCAGCGCATCCTCGAAGAATAACTGTTCCTGCTGTTAATTATTTAATACAACGCAGTACAAATATAATTCAAGATCAAAGAATGCTATTGCAGGTTGGAACTTAATAAAAATGTCTAACAATGCATGCTGTTGTCCCTTCGGCCGTTTAGGCAATTGTCTAAAATGCTAAAATGGTTCTTGTGTTCTATAGTGTGCCTGTTGTGGCACCTTAGACCAACTCCACAAGAAATGACAGAACCGTCTTGGATGTCATACAGTCAAAAGGGTCAACGGTTAGCCCGGGCGGGTACACGTCATTATCGTAACCAGCGTCTCGGTCTTTCACGTGCAAAAGCAAACGCGAAATAGTCAGGTGGCTTAATGATATGATCGTGACAAGAGTAATAAAAGCATGAAATTTGGCACACAATTTGCTTATGCTTCATCAAATAATATTAGAAGGGGTGCCCAAGTCAATCTGCTCAGGTGTCCGTTTTAAGGGGATATTTAGTGTTGACAGAAATCAAGATTTGGGTTGCCTGTGGTGTAAATATGTTTTATCGGCTAAAAGCCCAGAAATGCTTACCAAATAAGCATTTTAGCAGTTATCTATGTATTTTGTGGTTTTGTAATTCATTTTTGTGAATTTTTGAAAAAACTGACCCTTTAAGTAGCAGAATTTTAAAAACAGACACATAGGCTCGGACCCATTCCACTCTCGGTCATCCAAGATGGTGACCTGTGTGTCAATCTGTTGAGTCTGTAAGTATCTGAAGAAAATGTGATAATTCTTTGCAAAAATCTTGAATATGGTGAAATTATGTGTAGAACATAAAAATTAATATATTTGTTTTTCTATTAGAATGGTTTTAAGCCCGGTTTGAGTGGCTTATCTTAGAATTATTGTCATCTTTTCGATGCTTCTGTTTGAGTTCTCTGAGTTCATCATTGCTGGTCTGAAAGTAAAACATCTGTAAGTACCCCGCACCAGAAATCTTCCAAGGAACTTTCTGTCTCACTTCATTTTAAGTCTTTGCACATGTTGTTTCATTCTTTTTTATTATTTTTACCGTAGTGACTTGGAAAATATTCCTCTGACACAGGTATATAATATCTTATTAGATGTTTCGGTTTGAGTGCCTTATCTTAGAAGACCTTAGAATTATTGTCGTCTTTTCGATGCTTCTGTTTGAGTTCTCTGAGTTCATCATTGCTGGTCTGACAGTAAAAAAAAAAACGGTAAGTACCCCGCACCAGAAATCTTTCAAGGAACTTTCTGTCTCGCTTCATTTTAAGTCTTTGCACATGTTGTTTCATTCTTTTTTATTATTTTTACCGTAGTGACTTGGAAAATACTCCTCCGACACAGATATATAATATCTTATTAGATGTTTCGGTGTGTAGTATTGCTGTATATTTTTACGAGTTGTGCTGTATTTTGCAAACAAGTAAAATTAGACAGCGATACTACACACCGAAACATCTAATAAGTGATTTATTATGCAACATAAACTGTTTTAACGACTTTAACAAAGAAAACTCTATGAGAGAAAGTGTATCAGGTTGAGTGCGCGCGCAGAAGCAAACCGGTTCTCTTCTGTACTAATAACTAACTGTACGAATATCACGGCACATTTATACTCGTTTCGTGTATTATTCGTGCGATGTTCAGTACAGTTCGACAATAAAACACAATGTTAGTGATAGCTTATCGGTTAATATTAATGTACCGACAATTAAGATAAACCCGAAAGTTTTAATTCGATAGAACAAAACTGCAAATAGATCATAAGGAAGTAAGCACTACATAATCGCTTTTACTCAAGGTAAAAGTGGAGCTACAGCTTGCTATTTAAACAATATGAATTTCAGGACGCACTTCTGCTACATGCTCAGAGGGTAGTATACCAGGGAGGAATTTCGACGTCATCAGAACAAGCAATGCAGCATGTTCCTTCCCCCACAGAGTTCTCATGGGTCAAAGGAGAGGGCAACCATGTGGCAACCGGTTTGGATGACTATCCCCAAAGTCCCGGCTGTGTGCAGAGAGCTGATCAAGTCCACCTGCAAAGAGTGCTGTTCGCGCTGCAAGTGCCCTAAAGAAAAGTTGAAGTGCATGCCATTGTGTAAATGTGGCTGCCCAGACAGCAAATCTTAGAACAAGGTCGCCTTTGCACGTACCAAAATATTAATCCCTCAGACGAGACATTTGCTCCAGGCGTGAGCGCTATTGTTTTGCTTTTGGATTTCTATTGTTTTAGCTTTTGTTTTAGTTTTAAGAACGGTATGCATAACTAATGTATGGGGTTAAACCGAAATCTTTCCGATATTAATACTATATTACTTGTTTATTGTGTAACCTTGAAGTGCGGGGTTTCCTTGATAAAGCCGTGATTTTCGCTTTTCTTCTGATTTCCCTTGTTCTCACCACTAGGCCATGCACTGGCAGACGAGCAAGCAAACGTAAACACAATGCCGACCAAAGGAAGCCAAAATGCACTCAGTCGAAGCATTGTGCGGCTGAAAAGTGCAAAATGATGGAGGTTTTTTCGCTCGAACCAAAGCAAATTTCGCACCAAAATGTTTACTACATTCCAATTTTTCCAAAACCGAGTGTAGATGTTGACACTGCGCCTGTTAAAATGAGTTAGAACAGGATAGAACGCTTAAAGCGATGACCGCATGGTCGAACTCCATACAAGTCTTTATACGAAATTGTTCACTTCGAGGTCAAAATGACGGTACTTTTTTTTGAAGTTATTAAAATATTTTAACGTTTCAAGATAGAATAATAACTATAGTTGGAATCCAAGTGTGGATTTCAGAAAAGTAACTCAGAAATGCGCGAAATTTTGATTTTCCTTTCAAAAAATGATCTTTTTGCTATGATTTTAGGGTCAAATTGGAAGCCTGGTGACGAGTGAAAATACTATATAGGCAAATGTCACCCAATTTTTTGCCATGGCGAGCGTTTCTGTCGGTTTTTACAACAGAGAAAGTCCACAAACGTACAGTATATTGGCTAAGGGAAAGGCACATTCGGGAAGGTTTTAGGAATGTACATAAGCATTCCCAGATTTGATGTACGGGAAGACGCGGTCAATTTCCTCGCAATTTTCCCTACTTATCTGCTACAGTTTTTATGACCGAGCGGAGACTGGGCACTAGTTCTGTAATAAGGCTTTGCTGACGCTATTTGTAATCCAATTTTCATCACAATAGCGTAGTACATATACAAGTGATTAAAACAAGATAAAAAAAAATTCAAATTTATTTTTAAATGGTAGTAAAATAAATGTGTTGACAATTGCACCACAGGCAACCCAAATCTTGATTTCTGTCAAAACTAAATATCCCCTTAAAACGGACTCCTGAGCAGATTGACTTGGGCACCCCTTCAAATATCATTTGGTAGGGCATAAGCAATTTATGTGCCAAATTTCATGCTTTTATCACTCTTGTCACGATCAAGCCTAAATTCTGCGTTAAGCCACCTGACTAAAAGCAATATGGCGGACGTCAACAGGACTGATTTAGTCCGAAATAAATATGCTACCAGTAGAGCTACATTTCAAAAATAACTCACGGGCAAGTTTTAGACCAACTCTTCAATTAAATTAAGAACAACTTTTCTGCAACTTTTCGAAATATGAGCAACTTTTTGGCAATTTTTTCGAAAAATCAGCAACTTTTTGGATTTCTTTTAGCAACTTTTGAGGAAAGTTTTAGCATCTTGTGGCTGAGCCTAGTTGCAACCCCTTCCTTTGGGCTTTTGCGGTGTTACAATATTTTGCAAATATTTTTTCTCTAATAGATAGCCTGTGATGTGCTCTACAAGAAAAGGTAAATATACAACAACAACAATAACAAAACTTTATTACAGCCAAATTCGTTGTATCGCGATGCGCAAAATGCAAACTTCGAAGAATTTTCTGCTTTTACTGCTTTTTCTGTTCCGTCAATCATCTCAGTGGGAGGCGGGGTTATGCATTTGCTTGGGCAGTTTTAATTAAAGACTGAACATGAGATCGATTTATGAAAAATTAAACGAGCTAAATGCTAGAAATACCTGGAAACTGTAAAATACCTGTAATCGGCGTGATTAAAAGACCAAAACGGAATTATGATCAAATTTCTGCGCCCGAGTCGAAAGAGGGCTAGTTCTAAAATAGGGAACGGGAAATCGGGGAACGGGGAATGGGGAACGGGGAACGGGGAACGGGGAACGGGGAATCTCTAAAATGGGGAATCTCTAAAATGGGGAATCTCTAAAATGGGGAATCTCTAAAATAGGGAATCTCTAAAATGGGGAATCTCTAAAATAGGGAATCTCTAAAATAGGGAATCTCTAAAATGGGGAATCTCTAAAATAGGGAATCTCTAAAATGGGGAATCTCTAAAATAGGGAATCTCTAAAATAGGGAATCTCTAAAATAGGGAATCTTGAAAGCAGCTGTTACGAAGGCCGTAAGTAAAGCTGTCCGCTCGCGATAAAACTGAAATTCAAGATGGCTACAAACTAGAAGTCAGGCGATGCGTTATGACGTTCATTTAGGGATGTACTCTAGTGTAAATTCACACGACTCCTAGGAAGACCATGTAATTATGATACGATTTCGTGTATAAATAAAAATTGATGATGATGATGACCATTTAATTTTTGTCGGAAAGGGAGGGAGGGGAGGGCGGGGGGGTTGGGCAATTTCTTCTGAGTGTGATTTTTTTTTTCAGCATCACTATTTGCAAGAATTTTTTTTACCAAAATGCTTGAATTTTTTTTTCACGTGCTTTCTTGTGCACTATTTTTTTCTCTTAAATTTCTTCTGCAGGAATTTTTTTTTGGTAATTGCTCACCCCCCTCCCCCCACAAAAAATAAATTGTCCGTCCCTCACCGCGTTTTGTTTCATATTGTGTGACAAATCAAGTAAATCATGCTGCGACACTTATAGTGTCTGGTTCATAAGTGTAAATATCCGGTCTCGATTGCGAAACCGTCACACGAAAACTCCAAAAAAAATCACTTTGCTTTTCGGTAAGTTTGAAAGAAAAATTAACAACTTCTCGTTATATTTTTTCACACCCGAAGAGAAAAGCTCAATTTATCTGCAAGATCTCGTAAGTTCGCGAACGTGACCGCTTTGCGTTTTCTCGTGCCGGCGTCATGCCCGCGGTTGGTCCAAACCGTGTAGGACGAGAACTGCGAGAAGAGTATTCCTTCCAATCTTGATTTTAGACCATTTTAGTTGGCTGTACGAGATTAGAAAGGCGGCGCTCCGTCGTCACCCGCGATATCTTTAAGTTGAGAATTTATAATAATCCAAAAATTAAAATACCAACTATTAAAAAGAAAAAATCACCAAAAAAATTAACTCATCTTGGAAAAATTGGGAATCTTGCAAAAATTCAAGAAAAACCTTATGGCGGGGTGGCATCCCCCCCCCCCCCCTCTTGTACACCCGAGAGTTAATCGGTACATAAAGTTACAATATTACAAGGAATTTCCCGTTTGCTTACCTCTATGTAACATCGACGTGCATTGGAAAGGGAGTGGAAAAAAATTCATCTGTCCACTGTTAACGGCCGCAAACCCCCTCGGAACGAAAAAGCGCAGCGTGTAAATCGTCGTTACTCAGTGCCAACTTTTTTTAAGTAATGCTATATATTTTTTCTTTTTTCTGCAACTTAGGTGGGATAAATGCGTTATCTCCGCAATTATTTTTTAGTATTTTTTTTTATCTCCGCAATTATCAGTCATTAATTTAAATGCTTTTTGTCACTAAATAGTCTGTATGACGGTATTTCTCCTTCGTTCCTCTGTGCTCTGCAGTCCGAATAGGGCGTTCGCTCAATACACTGAGATATGCAGGTTCCTTGATGATGATGCTGTGATAACATGAGAACATCTCTGTCCCCCTTCCAACTGAATCGTGCTATCATTTTTCGCATTGATTCTGAATTGCTACAATGAGCCGCCGCAAAACGTCTTTTTCCTTGCTTTTCACTCTAATAAGGATAACACATGTCAAATTGAACAAAGGAAACTCGGGTTTCATTTTCAGTGGCAAGAGTTCCATTGTAAGTGTTCGGTTAGTACAGGTTTTTGACATTGACAAATGACTATTTATTCCATGTCCGCTTTAATAATTGAGGTGTTCGCTTAAAAGAGGCAGTTTTTACGGTAAACATGGGAACAAAATTTTGGGACATCGACAATACAGGTTTGACTGTATTTTTTTTCTTCCACAAAACTTCACTAGTTTCTGGTGTACTTAAAAAAGAAGTGCTCACATTCGTCGTTCGTGCTCACTTTCGGCGCGGTCGCACGAAGGAATTTGTTATCCTAGGAAGACGAATTTTTTCACACGGTACCACAGGCAGCCCAAGCGGTAGTGATTTTAATAAGTGTGGTGATTTTCTCACTCATCTGCCATGTGCTGCTAGCCTCCACGTGCAAATGTTCATAGTAGCCATGTTATAGTCTTTTGACCATGGCGTTCAAAATACCCTTTATAAAGTCCAGCAAGTCCTTTTCACATGGGTACTTTGATGTTTTGTTCTTCAAGTTTTTCTATGGAGTAAGAAAATGGCAAATAGATGTGTCGCGCGGAAGCGCTGACCTTGGTTTGCATAATTAATACCTTTCCGCTCTCCCTACATTTCTTAGGAAGAAAGGGGAAACTGTTCGCAGTCATGTTTAGTTTTTTGTGATCTCCAGTTTTCATGTTAGGAATAAGAAAAAATAAAATTGTGCATGGTTCATTTGATTAGAAGCTTGTATACTTGTTGGCTGTGTTTGATAAAAAATCTAATTAACTGACCGCTACAAAACTGATTTTAAACTACACACAGAAAGATTTGACTATAGATGTAGCGAAACTCCTTATAATGTTCCAAAAAAGTCAATGAGTGTAAGAAAGAATGTTAATGTTCAAATGAAGATGTGAGGGACACTTACTGGCGATAAAAGTGAAACTAGACCCTATTTTAGAGATTCCCTATTTTAGAGATTCCCCATTTTAGAGATTCCCTATTTTAGAGATTCCCCATTTTAGAGATTCCCTATTTTAGAGATTCCCCATTTTAGAGATTCCCTATTTTAGAGATTCCCCATTTTAGAGATTCCCCATTTTAGAGATTCCCCGTTCCCCGTTCCCCGTTCCCCGTTCCCCGTTCCCCGATTCCCCGTTCCCTCTTTTAGAACTAGCCGTCGAAAGAGTGTACTGTATGTAAGACAAACTTACTGCAGATTCAGGTTGAGCGTTTAACGGTCTGAGTTGTCGCGTTCGTTGTAACGGTTGGTTGATTGCGTTGCGAGGCAAAATGACAGCCGTTGCTAGGCGGGAATGACGATGTTCTTTCTTTCTACAAACGCGCTGTATTCTAGGCTTATCAGGTCTCCCTAAAAAAAAAATACTAGAGTTATTCTTTTTGTAGAATAGTAGGAGTATTCTATCTTGATTTCAATCGCCATGATACTGGTAATCCAAGACGCGAATGACTCTTCTAGAAAAGAAATCGCTAGACGAGCGACAACATGCTGCTTCCCAGACAGAACGTCGTCATTCCCGCCTAGCAACGGCTGTCATTTTGCCTCGCAACGCAATCAATCAACCGTGACAACGAACGCGACAAAAAAAGACCGTTAAACGCTCAACCTGAATCCGCAGTAAAGCCGAAAATTCTGTCAATGATTTCATCTTCAAAATCATCTTCAAGATGATTTCTTTCAAATATTTAGTTCATACTCAATCACATCGCATCTTGTTTTTGTATATTTTCTTTTATTTTCCGTCGTTACTGCATTCGTTTTCTGCATACATACTGTCAGTTGACATTTGCATATTATTACCGTTGATGCATGACCGGTCGACCGTAACTGTAAACAACAGGAAAAGCTCAAACTTCTCGGCTCGCCAGCGGAGTCGATTTTGCCAGCATATAAATGAAATATTCCATGGAAGTTGAAGAAGGTTTTTCCCATCTCTAGTCGTCGAATTTTTTAGATGCAAACTTTTGAAGCCGATAAAACGTCCAACGCCGGCGGAGCTCACTAATTTAATATGCCCGATGCAAATCAGATTTACAAGCGAAGACATAAATTCTAAGGTAAAAATCGACGGATAAAATTAACTTTCTGAATTCCTCTCCTGTATCCATCTTCTTCGATTAAGCATCCTTTCTCTTTCTCATCAGCTCTTCGAATAAAATTTATCGCCATTGAACTCTACGAATCAAACTTGCGGGAATCTCTCATCGCGCTAAAAACTCGCTCCGTGTTAACCCGCCTCCCACTGAGATGATTGACGGAACAGAAAACGCAGAAAAAGCAGAAAATTTTTCGAAGTTTGCATTTTGGACAATTTTGCGCATCGCGATACAACGAATTTGGCTATAATAAACAAATAAAATTACAAAAGTATTGCCCGCAGCTAGCAAGGCTATTCGAGGCGGGACAATGCATACAAAATATAAGAAATAAAGACTAAAGAAAGTGAAAGTTTACAAATAAATGGGCTATAGCGCTGCTGGAGGTTCGTAACGTCATCCAAAATGCCGTCAACACGGCCGCCATCTTGGATTTTACTAAAAATTAGAATTTGTCAGGAAAATGAGGAAATTGCAAATATTTGTTTTTTGATAGAGTTGTAAAATATGATGAATTCAACATTTTGCTGCTTTTGGTAGCGCTTTACCGAAAAAAGGTGAAAAACACACATTTTTATTCAAAAATGGCTTGACCTCATGCTTCTTATGACGTCATATCTCGTTACTATAGCAACCGAATGTCGCCAAACGTAATCAAAATGTGTCTCAAGGGTAGATGAACAGCTACTGAAGACGACATGAAGTTATAGTAAATGTCTTGAAAACACTGGAGAAAAACCTTAGGGCCCTTGTACGTCCAAGGGTTAAAAGGGTACCAGCGAATATAACTGTTTGTAGAATAGGGACGATTATTTTAACATTTTACTACTTTCATGAAAAAAATGTTAAAAATCTTGCCGCTTTTTGTGAAATCGTCGTGTTGTGGGGCGCTTTTACGCTTCCACTGCGTTTAAAACCAAGAAACCAGCTTGTGTTATGCATCGATTGAAATGTTGTAAAGTCGGAGTCAAATCCTTCCTTAAACAAGCACCGGTGCAAAGTATTTCCACGAACCTGTGAAAAAAACAACAACACACGGGTTACAAAAAGCAAAATGAAACAATAAATCGCCTATCGAGCACTTTCTCAGGAGTAAATGTATCTCCCCCTTTGGGCCCAATACCTGCTTATACAAGAGGCTACTATTGTAGCCTACACTCATGCGCTTGCGTAAGAAAGTTTTACGGTTTATTTTAAACGGGTCACGCACTCCTCACCCGTCAACGAATTTTGCATGACACACATTGCACCATCACACAAGACATGTTGATTGAAGCTACCAATTTTTCTGTCCTCGCTTTGAATATTTAATTTGTTGATTCCTGATCAAACCCACACTAGTCTAATATTTCCCAAACCGTGAATTATTTCTATTTCATTGGGTTATTCCAGAAAGAATCCACCCCTCCCCCCCCCCCCAACTGACGGACGGCAAGACTGTTTGACCCCTCCCCTCCGCCCGGATTTCCTGGTCAGCTAGACAACCCCCCCCCCCCCTCCCTTCCCTCCCGCCTGTATTTCCAAGCCCCAGAGACCCCTCCTCCTGCCCAGATTTCCAATGAATTTTTGGAAGTTCTAAATTTATCTGAGATAATGAAAAAAATACATGTAATCGGATTCAGGAGATTCTGCTTTTATAATGTCAAAACTGTGAAACATTTTAATAAAAATAAATATTGCGTGACGCATCATGACTCCCCCCCCCCCCCCCCCCCACCCGTTTAATTTCATATATGCAAATTTCGTGTGAAATGTAATTCGATTCATGATCGTGAATCCAAAATATTTGTTCCAAAGGTCAAAACGTTTTAATGAAACTCATATTTCCTTGAATGAAAATGTCTTTCCCTTGAATAAAAGAGTTAAACGCTTATCAGAATTCAGAGATTTTCTGCTTCCGGAAGGCTTGGCGATTTATTTATCCTAACTGCAGCGCGGGCGAATTCATCACAAAATAATATTTAAATTCAGCAATCTGCTTTATTTATATCTAGTGTTTTCTAAAATTTCCGACTTTTCCTGTGTATATAGAATGCCATTCTTATCCGTAAAGATGATTCGCATAATGTTTTCGCGAATCAAAAATTTTTGAAAGCAAACTATTTTAGAAAGCGCCATCGGCCATCTAACTTAATTATATTTACTAGCGTGATTATTGGCTTCACGAAGAAAACATTCGAACAAGTTTAATCGCAATTTGCCTTTACACAGTAAAAAGGACAACGAATTCTCTCAGTTGAACGTTTTATTCAAATATCGATTAGTTTAGTCTCAAGAGCAAAATGCGTTAAATTATCGCATCGAGGAAGCCGTGTCAGCAACGCAAGCAAATTTTAGCACATGTCGAAAAACAAACAGTGACAACAGTCTATGAAATGTTTCTTACAAAGTAAATGGACATTCCAAAATGTTATTTTCTTTACCGTAGTTTTCCAGGAATGCTTGAAAATTCTTAGTAAAGTCTGCCGCTTCGTGCTTCGAGTATGAATTCTGTAGGAAGACATGTCTCGCTTTGTGTCTCGCTTTGTGATCCTCACAGGACGGTCCCATCGCTTTCAGCTCTCTAACCGCCACTTCAAAGGCATACAAATCGTCTTAAGGACTCTTTCTTTCCATTTCGAAGTCTTCAAAGGCATGTTTACATTTTGGTAATGGGAAATGAACTTCTGAAAAATTGAAGTGTAGAGTACAGAAGAGGCCATATTTGTTTGAATCTGAAAGTCTTCTCTGAGTGACAAACCGATTCTCTCTAGACCCCCCTAAAACCCAGACATGTGCTGAGTAGACGAATTCTGATTGGTTCAACCTTCCCGAAGCCTTTTTACTCATGCGCGTAGCGGCATGAGGTAAGGTTTCGGCTCCGTTTTTCTTGTTTTTATTACTCATGCGCGAAGCGGCATGAGGTAAGGTTTCGGCTCCGTTTTTCTTGTTATTTTTTGTGTCACGATTTTGCATGCAAATTTATGCACGCATATTTTAAATTGCGCACTTCCGGTTCATAGCTTTGCCACTACACTTAGTGTTTAGTGACTTCAGGCTACTCTCACTTCCGGTAAAAGAGCGTTACTTAACTGTCACGACAGCGTCTCCTACAACCCTACTTACATTGGTAATGTTCACGTTTGGTATATTGCGCAGAAAAATCACTGGTTTTTGTTGTGGTGCAGCCTTCATTTCCAAAACAATCAACAGTAAACAACGTGGTTTGCAAAAACGATGACTGAATGAAAGGAGTACCCTTTGCCATGTTGGACATCTTCTTATCATGTTTAAAATATATCATGAAAGTTTCTTACTCATGCGCATGAGTATAGGCTGCTAAGAGCCTCTTGTTATTTTTATTTTTTGTGTCACGATTTTACATGCAAATTTATGCACGCATATTTTAAATTGTGCACTTCCGGTTCATAGCTTTGCCACAACACTTCCTGTTTAGTGACTTCCGGCCACTCTCACTTCCGGTAAAAGAGCGTTACTCAAGTGTCACGACATCGTCTCCTACAACCCTACTTACATTAGCAATGTTCATGTTTGGTATATATGACATAGAAGAATCATTCCCTTCATTGTGGTTCAGCCTTCATTTCCAAAACAATCAATACTAAACAACGTGGTTTGCAGGAACGATGACTGAATGAAAGGAGTACTCTTCGCCATGTCGGACATCTTATCATCTTATTATCTTCTCATCATCTTCTTCTCATCTTCTTAACTTACTTACGCATGCGCATGAGTATAGGCGGCTAGGAGCCTCTTGTATAACAATAGGAGGAAAAAATAACTTTCTAGGGGAGGCAGGGGTGAGTTCGTGTACACTAAAATATTCGTGCATAAATTTGCATGCAAAATCGTGACACAAAAATAATAAGAGGCTCCAAGCAGCCTTTACTCATGCGCATGCGTAAGAAGGTTTTATGATATTTTTTAAACATGATAAGAAGATGTCAGACCTGGAGATAAGTTACTCCTTTCTAAGTTACTCCTTTCACTCAGTCATCGTTCCTGCAAACCATGTTGTTCACTATTGAATGTTTTGGAAATGAAGGCTGTACCACAATGAAGCCAGTGCTTCTTCTAAGTCTTATATATACCAAACGTGAACATAGTAATGTATGTAGGGTTGTTGGAGATGCTGTCGTGACACGTAAGTAACGCTCTTTTACCGGAAGTGACAGTAGCCGGAAGTCACTAAACAGGAAGTGTAAATGGCGAAGACATGAACCAGAAGCAGAGGAGGTTGGACACGGGCCGAAAAGCATCATGGGATGAATTTTCGTTTTCAGCGACACTCGTTCAGTTTCAAACGAACCTTCGAGCTGTGAGGACCTCGGAGAACGACAAATTTTCAGACTTTTAGCCGCCATGGAAGTACAAATCGGCCTAAATTGAAGGTTTTGCGATTACTCTTGTATAGATACCATTTATTTTTACAACTGAATAACTTGAGGTATCATTCTACGCCGATCGAAAGACTTACTCGTGCACCGACACTACAAATGTTAGCCACGACAAGCACAAAAGTTGATAAGATTCCTCTTGTTACTTAGCAGGGTTTTAAGCCGGTTGATCGATCGAAAGACTTATTAAAGCAAGGCTGCACGAGGAATTCGAACCGAGGAATATTTTGTAACGAAAGCTATAAGCTTAAATCACGGAATTACCAAGGTTGGTAACCACAACAATCGATCGTTGCATTTATAGTCCTCTTGTCCGCTCTTAAGTTTCAATGTTATAATTTTGAAATACACGAAGGCAATTTTGTTGTACGGAATTCTGGATTTGTGTTGTTACGAAGTATAAGTACATAAATAAATAATAAAACTGTAAAATCGTGTGAAACAACAAATAATCAAAGAACTCGTAATAAGTTTACACAGATTATTCCTTGTTAAAAAATTCAGGAGGATTTAAAAACCTAATGGAAATAAAGCAGTGACTAACATACATTTTTGCATCTGAATTCAAGAACCTTCCTTCTAGAAATAAATCCAATTCTGGCCATAAAGACCTGGCAGAAAATTGTGACTAGGAGGACCTCGGGCAAAAAGGAATTCAATCTTCTAGGCTTGAAAATGAAAATGCAGAGTGTTTTCAGGCACTCTACTCTAATTTCTGGCAAAACAATTCAAGGTACTAAGGAACCATTTTTTCTTTGGGCCCTCTTACTTGGAATGTAATTAGAGCACAACAATCAGGACTGTGCACATGAGAACAACTATATGTTCTTTCACTTGAGCACAAGTCTTAGGTAATTTATAACAAATGTGCAATTGCCTATCTCATAAGCAACCAGAATTTGGAAAGGTGGTTGCTTAGGAAGGATGGTTGCTTATGAAAGTCAAAGTACAACAATAGTGAATGGTTGCTGAACAGGAGCAAACTGTAGTTGTTCCAATAATTTTAACAACTTTCCTATCAGACAGATAATTCTTAATGAGGTATTTATTATTATTATTATTTATGTAAACCATTAAACAATTCCCCCAAAATTTAAATGCCAATTAGTGGTAGAGCAAGGAAAGAAGTGTTGAAATGTTTCTATTTTTAAGCAGAACTATTTTCACTACAAGCTCCCTCATCCTACTTCATGGTTTTATTGAGTAATTAAAAAAGTAAATGAAGTCTTTTAAGAAGTTGGTACAGAAATGGGAAGCAGAAACAGAAACAGAAACAGAAAGTTCACCTGCTGGTTTACAGCCACAACTCCCCCCCCCCCCCCCCCCCCCCTCCTCCACCCTTGCCATCCTTGATAATCATTCAAGGAATACCCAGGGGCATAGCTAGGGGGGTCCTGGGGTGCCCATGATCCCCCCTTTGTGAGATAAATTTAGTAAAACAGCGTGGATGTCGACATGACAATCTGGTAAGTACCCTGGGTGTCACACAGTGTGACACCCCCTTTGAAAAATCCTAGCTACACCCCTGCACACCATAGTTAAATGGAGTTGATCAGAGCCCATTGATATTATAATAGAAAACAATTAATAGTAATCAAAATAATTATAGCAATTCATAACTGATACAAAAGCTCCAACAAATATCCAGTGTGCCAAAATTTCCCCCAACTATGAAGGTTATTTGAGATTTTCTTTGTGGGTGTGCCAGGATTTCTGAAGGCGGTCAGACCAAATTCGAAGACAACCCGATCTATTCCGAAGATGTTCCGAAGAATTGAGAAGTTTCCATGGACCTCAGTCCTCTACTTTATAATATCCAGCTGTAATAATATTACATGTATTATTGTAATGTTCAGAATGATAAAAACCTACAAAAAGTGCTAAATTTTCATTAACATAACTATATTTTTAATTGGATCATGTGATCAGTTAAGGCTGATAGCTCAAATCTGTAAGTCAGGAGTGAGAAATTGCTCCATGGGCATGAGTTGGTATGAGACTTGGCAGGTATGTTCTATGCCACCATGCAGAACCCGGCTAAGTATAATAAGTTTTCATTGTCAACTGAAGACAAAAGTAAGCAACCCGAGGCTGCTGTGCATTTCTAGCAGGTTACTGTTAGAGCACAAGCCATCAAGTATCGGTATAGAAAATTATTAATATTTATCTTGGGAATTAACAAAGAAATATATTTAACAGACTGATTAAATCATTGATGCATTTTGTCTATACAAGTTTAAAATTTATTTATATAATAGTAACACCTTATTATATAATATATAATAACACTTATTATATATAATTATCTGCTAAAATATGAAACAACTGACAATATGGGGGCTTACTCAATGACAATAATTCACAGTTCTCAACCCAATTGTGGATCTCAGGAGCTTTGGATTTTTGCTAAGAGCAGGGCTTTTACAAGACATGAAAATGACAGACCAAAACCCTCACTGCCATGCCTCAAGCCCCAATATTTTGGGTCAAGCAATAAAAATGTAATTCTTGTTTGGCTGCTATTTTCAGGAGAAAGAGCAGACTGAATGGCTCCACATTTTGCTGTTGAACCTAGAAAAAGAATAGACTTCATTAGGAAGCCACTCCAATAATTATAATATGAAAAGAAAACAATAACAAACATATAAGCCTTAAGTTATTAAGGTTATAAAAGCTCATATATAAATTGCAATGTTCAACTCTCATGATTAGAGGTAGATATGAATCAAATATCATGTTTTTCCTCAGAAGACAGAAACTTTGATCTCAAAAGGTCGAAGCAACCTTAGAAATTACAGTACGCACACTTGTGATAACCTGCGAAAATGACTGAACTTTAATCGCAAATAACAGAAAATTGGTAAGAGGTACGATGTGGTACGACGTCCTAAATTAAAAGAATAACGTTTTCTACAAAAGATGGTGTGATTTTCGTGGCTAGAACCCAGACGATATAGCGTCAAGAAACGAACGCGTTGGTTGACTACACAACGTGGACGAAAGCCGCCATATTGGACCGGCTTGCGAGGAAGCCTAATAATAGCGAATTCTACTACAAAAGTTGTAATATAAACAAGTAAATACAAAAAGTAGCAACACACCTTTCATGAAAACTCCTTTACTGGAAAAAGCGGACTTCATATTTGAAGAAAAACACACTATAAAAACATGAAATGTTGCGTGGAGAAATTCTCGCAGAAAAGACTGTGAATGAATACGTTGATCTGATTGGTCGACTACTGCTACCAGGATACCTTTCGGCCCGTGTCCAACCTCCTCTGAACCAGAAGTGCACAATTCAAAATATGCGTGCATACAATTTGCATGCAAAATCGTGACACAAAAAATAAAAATAACAAGAAAAACGGAGCCGAAACCTTACCTCATGCCGCTTCGCGCATGAGTAATAAAAACAAGACGCTCCAAGCAGCCTATACTCATGCGCATGCGTAAGAAAGTTTTATGATATATTTAAAACATGATAAGAAGATGTCCGACATGGAGAAGAGTTACTCCTTTCATTCAGTCATCGTTCCTGCAAACCAGGTTGTTTACTGTTGAATGTTATGTCAATGAAGGCTGTACCACAATGAAGGCAGTGATTCTTCTAAGTGTTATATATATCTAATGTGAACATTAGTAATGTAAGTAGGGTTGTAGGAGACACTTAAAAAACGTTGTTTTACCGGAAGTGCACAATTTAAAATATGCGTGCATAAATTTGCATGCAAAATCGTGACACAAAAAATAAAAATAACAAGAGGCTGCAAGCAGCCTACACTCATGCGCATGCGTACGAAAATTTTATGATATATTTTCAACATGATAAGAAGATGTCCGACATGGAGAAGAGTTACGCCTTTCATTCAGTCATCGTTCCTGCAAACCACGTTGTTTACTATTGAATGTTGTGGACATGAAGGCTGTACCACAATGAAGCCAGTGATTCTTCTAAGTCTTATATATACCAAACGTGAATATAGTAATGTATGTAGGGTTGTAGGAGATTCTGTCGTGACACCTAAGTAACGCTCTTTTACCGGAACTGAGAATAGTCGGAAGTCACTAAACAGGAAGTGTAAATGGCAAAGATGTCAACCGGAAGTGCACAATTTGAAATATGCGTGCATAAATTTGCATGCAAAATCGTGACACAAAAAATAAAAATAATAATAATAAAAATAATAACAAGAAAAACGGAGCCGAAACCTTACCTCATGCCGCTTCGCGCATGAGCAACAAGAAAAACGAAGCCCATTTTATGACCTCATGGCGCTTCGCGCATGAGGTAATAAAAGGGTGGTCATTGTTTAACATCTGACACTGATTTCAGGAAGCTATGGTTTTTACATGTATTATGGCAGTTAGCCCGCACTTAGTTGCAGTTGCAGTTGCAGTTGTTGGCGGGCTAGCGACCGCCTGGCTCACTCTTTTGCCAATTATAACGGCGCCAGTCTTGCGAAAAGTTATGTTTTCTTGGAAGTGGTGTCATTCCTTTGCCTCGGCATTCCTTCGCGCTCGACTGAGGCGTCTCAGTGGCCAAACTAGAATAATTGCCTGTTTTTTTTTTTTTCAGTAATCCCGCACTAGGTCCCTGTCGAGTCGCTGGAAAAAAAAAACAGGCTTGAAAAAAGACTTTTGACCCGCGAGAGCTGCAAACTAGCATCTGCCATCGAAAACTTACGCGGAGGGAAAATGTTGCATCCCAACTCGTCTGATATAAGTAGTCAGGAACTGTGGGCAATATGTCAGCCTCGCACTGCAATCTGTACGCGCTAGGCCTGTCCTGATTGTGCTCGGCAACCTTGTGCAGTTCTAGTAACCTCGAGCAAATTTCATCTTTCTGTGCAACTTTTGAGCAAATTATAGGTTAACAGCGCATATCAAGCACGAAAAGGTAAACGATTGGATAGAAAATGAAAGACGTCAAATGAACCATAAGTTTTGTTCCGTACTAGTCACACACGCAGCCGTTACATTTATTTGTCTCGTGACGCAACACTCCTCCGCACTAACGGCTGCGCTCAAACCTGGACCACATTCCGTGCTCATTGTGTTTTGCGATAAATTCAGCGAACCAATCATGTATCAACAAAATGCAAATGACCTAACTTTTCGCGCGAAAAATAAGGCCGGTGGTTTCCGGTTTACATGTGCAGACATCCTAGCTCAGTACTGAATTTTCCTTGGTGTAAGGGCAGATGAAACTCCAAAAAAAGGCGTCGAAGATAGCTCTAGGTGCTTTACGCGTCCACCGCTTTCAGTGTACAAAAGTAACCACTTGCATCCATAAGAATCACAAAACAGCTACCATGCTGGAGATTCAAATATTTCAAACCGGATGCAATGACGCCATACGTCTGACAATGGAGGTACTGCCTAGCTCCGAGTTAAACGAAGAATAAACTCTGAGGTGTTAAAAACAATTGCAAGTGCCACTATTGCAATATAGACTGACTATCGCATAAGACTTGGATCTTAGACTCTTTTATCCGTGATGAAGAAACACTATCTCGCAAGTTATGCTAACTGCAGACTTGCGCTCACATTAAATCACGAATTGAGAAATGAACTGATCCTAAGTAGCGAATAATTCCTACTTAAGCGCTACTACTGATCTTGCAACTCTTTCAAATTGAGCCAAAGCTAAGAAACTCCATTGATTGTTATGCCAAAAGCTAGCAAACAAAGGACGGCGTAACTAAATATTCTAAACGGCTCTGGAAAACGTAAATTCCTGCTGTCAGTATGACAGCTAGAGATTTTTTCCTAAGATCAAAGAAACGACAACATTTAGAACACCAGGCCTGTTGTATCTTTATTTTGATCTAAAAGGAAAAATCTCTCAAGCACGTAGTTGGGGTAGACTTATTCTAAAGCTGGGCTTTAGCGACGAGCAGGATTTGTGCTGGGCCTGTCACCTTTTATAACAACTTCGCGAAAACATCCTACTGAGTCAATGATAACACGCATGCTATGATTGAACGAGTTATGCGTAGAGAATTTAGCGTGCGCAAGTTCCGAAAATGGCACTGCAACTGTGATCAGCTTAGGGACAGACCATTTAAGGTGGTCTTATACAAAAAATACGATGTCTAGCTTGCGACGTTGTTTTTTTTTAAGGTGTTTCCCTCCAGTTTCCATGTAGCCGCACCGACCATTTTTAAGCGGCCGTTCAACTAACTTTCCTTTATTGAATTAGTATGAAACTTACACAAAATATTGTGCTTAGTTTGAAGTTTATATGATTGTAACAATTTTGTAAATCGGATTTAAAATTGCGGAGATAAACGAGAAACATTGAAATCACTTGAGTCTAAATTCCCAGCGATTGCGATGGCATCTACATCGCCCAGAATGCCATTGTCTTCCGCGACATGTACTTGCAGTGCCCAGTTTCTTAATACGCGGCATAATAATTTGCATATGCAAGACTAGTCGACTGTAATTGGTCAACAGATTAAGCATTGGGAATCTAGTCTCTTGGCAGATTCAACTGCTGTCAATCAAACGGTTTTGTCAACAAATTCGTGTGCAGCAAGATTTTTTTTTTCGACTCGTTAGATTCGCAATTGTCAGTGCGATGGCAAAAACATTTTCCGCAGAACAAGGTTTTCAGTTAAAAGCGTTGCCAACTAGTGAGCGTGGATCGCGGGTCACTCGCTTGTACGTTGCGCTTTTTTACTCACGATCTCGCCTCGGCGGCCGAAGCCCTCTTCATTTTCATTCTGGACTGTGCAGTGTATTAAAAACATTATCTGAAATAGTTTCATTCAGACTAAATGGTTTTGAAAGCAGCGCGAGTTGAGTTGAGCGTGAAAGGTCACTGAGTTGCGCGCCAGAGGAACGCGCGAAATCACAGAAAATTTTCCCCACAAAAATAAAAAACGGCAAGTGAAGGCAGCGAGCTTCATGCGCGAATCAAAGAAGCGTGAAGTGCAAGTCACACGCGACTAGAGGAGCGCAAAACGTTACGACTTGCGCTTTGCAAAAAGGAAATTCGCAAAAATAACCGACCAGTCTATTAAGTTTTTGTCTCTGTGAAACGAGCAATTGACTCTCAATTTAAGGAAGGCCACTTTCTGCCTTTATCTATAAACGTTTTGTCAACAACACTTTTGTGGCTTTTTTGTAATTGTTTAATTGCAGACAAATGCGGGATCATTTCTTCGCTCTACGAAGGTCATTTTCATGAAAACGTTTGTTATTATTGTCATTAGTATTAGCGCTATAAAGCACTATAATTTACGGGATGCCGTTATAGTTTTTAGAGCTAACTTTGTGCCGCGGACAAAGGCGCATTTCGTTAAATGTCTAGGAATTCTATTACAAGATCTCAGGCAGATACAAATAAAACCCGGTAACAATTAAAAATCTAGTGATTATAAAGTCATTGTTTGGTAGAACTTCGATTTGAATGGTTAGTTGCGATGTCACACGCACTATTGTTTGCAGAGGCGGAGTTTTGCATCATTAATATGCGAGCGGGAGTTTTGAACTCGGGCAGTCGAGTTCCCCTGGGAATCTACAAGAGCAAAACAAGATGAAGCGACTAGAAGTCGTTTCAGGATTTCAGTAAAAACCAGAACTTCCAATCGTCAAAATCCTTCGAAAATTTGTACGAGGCTTCCTTAAATGTCAGACTACCATAACCATATGCTAAAACAAAACATTTGGATTCAGTTCATGAGAAATCAAGCCTTGATGTGAATCAAAAGCGATTTTCCATACTAACGTGTGGCAAAAAACCTGCAATTTGAAAGTGAAAAAACCAGAACTTATAGGAGGACTGAAAACTCTGCGATTGTAAAATATATTTTATTAATATCTTTTCTATAAAAGCCATATGCTAAAACTAATGAATGTTACGCAGTTTCGTCAAAATATCAAAAATAGCAAGCCTTGGTCGACCATTTCAGGCCATTTTCTCTATTGTTTGGCATGTTCTCGCCGACGAGAATTCAAATTTAGCGCTGTTGGCTACATAAAAGGACCCGGATGTGTCGCTGAATTCTGGGCGATGAGAAAAATCAAAACTATTACGATAAACTATGACATATGGCAAACAAAATATCTAAAAATTAGAAACTTTTGTATAGCCGATTTTGAGTAAATCAGAAAAACATTTCGAACTTGTGATTTTGCATGTGTATGAGCACATCTACAAAATCCTCAATTAAGCTTATAAAAGTTTCATTTCTCAATCTCAAATTTACGCCAAAATGTGTGTTTATAGTATGAGATGAAACTATGAAAGTTTGAAAGCGTTTCTCGTTTTATTTTTGGAGATTCGATTTTCTATAGGAAACCATAGTTTTTTGACTGAGTCCTTGATATTGTAGTTTTAGCGCTTTTCTATATATTTCAAAAACCGCGAGATAGATTTTTTTCAAACTTTTATAGTCGTTTCTTTATAATATGAACAGCATTATCTCGAAGTTTCATCTTGATTGAAACATTGCAACATGGTCAAATAATGATTGCACGGTTGAAGGCGCACAAAGACGCTTTAATTAATTAATTCAGGTGAAGCGCAACGCATTTCTGCGTGACCATCATGTTTTGCGGAATAATGTTTAGGGGCTGTGTTCCACGTTATTTTTATCATTCCCACGAATTTCAGTGGGACGTTTATTTGAAAGCAGTTTTTTTATTCGCATTTGACGTGCACTGGACACTCTCGACATTTTGAATTGTAGGGAAAAGAAAGAAGTCAACTCGATTCTCAACACGCAGAAATGCGTTACACTTCATCTGAATTAATTAAAGCGTCTTTGCAACGTGCGCCTTCAACCGTGCAATCAAAGCACAACTTCTCAATCGCGTTTTAGGTGAACTTTATTATTTTATTTGACCATGTTGCAATGTTTCAATCAAAATGAAACTTCGAGACAATGTTGTTCATATTATAAAGAAACGACTATAAAAGTTTTAAAAAAATCTATCTCGCAGTTTTTGAAATTTGTAGAAATGTGCTAAAACTACAATATCAAGAACTCAGTCAAAAAACTATGGTTTCCTATAGAAAATCGAATCTCCAAAACTAAAAAGAGAAACGCTTTCAAACTTTCATAGTTTCATCTCATACTATAAACACACATTTTGACGTAAATTTGAGATTGAGAAATTAAACTTTTATAAGCTTAATTGAGGATTTTGTAGATGTGCTCATACAAATGCAAAATCACAAGTTCGAAATGTTTTTCTGATTTACTCAAAATCGGCTTGACAAAAGTTTCTAATTTTTAGATATTTTGTTTGCCATATGTCATAGTTTATCGTAATAGTTTGATTTTTCTAGATGCCATCGCAATCGCTGGGAATTTAGACTCAAGTGATTTCAATGTTTCTCGTTTATCTCCGCAATTTTAAATCCGATTTACAAAATTGTTACACTATTATAAACTTCAAACTTTGTACAATACTTTGTGTAAGTTTCATACTAATTCAATAAAGGAAAGTTAGTTAAACGGCCGATTAAAAATGGTCGGTGCGGCTGCACGGAAACTGGAGGGAAACACCTTAAATGGCAAAATTGTAATCTTAAAACACTTGAGAATACCATTTTGAAAGAATTTCACTAAATTTGCAGCACTAAACATGTGAACTGTTAGATAAGTGAATAGTGGTATATAATTTTCCCATAGCAACGGCCCTAGCAACTATTGTTTACATTAGTTTAATGCTCATAAAACGTGCAAAAATGAATTCAGTCACCCCCTCCCCGATTATAATTGATCTAGAAACCATTGTCTTAACTTTAAGACCGTTTTTCTCAAATAACACAAATTAACGGATTGAGAAACTTGTAAACAGGGTATCTATCTTGCATTTTAGCCAAATTTTCTAAACTTTTCAGGATCATGAAAGAATATAATTCTCTAGGAGGCAAACCTAAAAAACTTCCATTTTCTGAAACAATACTGTAGTAATTAAACGTTTGTACTATTGTTATTATGTATTTTTCACAGTATTGCCCTCCCTTTCCCCCCCCCCCCCCCCCCCCCTCGAAAAAAATGGAAACGCATTGTTTTCCGAGGTTAGATCCTAGATGGATCATTTATGCACAAAGTAAGTTGACACCATTGGCATCCGACCATTTGGTGGAAAGTTATTGTGCTTATAACAGGCGGCCTTATTTCAAGTTAAGGGGCTGGTTAATAATTAACCAATGGGTAATTCTACCTAAAGTGGCAGATTTTTACATTTTGCTCCCAAGAGCGCCAAAAATTAAAAAATATATCCCAAATTTCATTTTGTAAAATGTTGAAAAACAAATGGTGCTATGCAAAAACACTGCTGAAGAGCTTTCATTTGAATGGTCACATCATAGGATTTTATGGACGACTCAAAAGTTAACACAACCCTATACATGTCTTCATAGTTGACTCTGGGATTGAAAGGGTAAATCAGCTTCTAGTAATTTCTGAAGTGAAACCTACCTCTACTGCAAGGTTGCCCTCTGAATTCACACAAAGATAGCTGTTTTCTTTCACGGACCTAAGTCTGACTGCACCGATTCCTTGAATAGACTCCATCTCAAATTTAGCTGCCAAAAGAAAAATACAACTTACAACAACAACAAAATAAATATCATCTTGCACTGAAGATAAGTTGTAACACATGGGTTTCGGTAGAATAGACCTACGGTTTAGCCTACAAATTTGTTACACCAATAATATCCTATTTTTGAGTTGTTGGATGAAATTACAAAGTGTGAGCATTCAAAATAAAGCAATTTAGCTGTTCCTCTTTATTACGGTGCGTGTAGTACAGTTTTAACAGACCATATCTTTTTCGTTTTGCGGTTTGGGGTGGATACTGCACTTTAGTGACCCTATCTGAGGAATATCTAAGGAATAACACCAAAAATACCAAAAAGCTGAGCATGTCAAAAGCCCTACCCTATCGGGCGGAACATACCTATATAGCGTATATAAGGAAGTACCCCCCCCCCCCCCCCCCTCCCGGGCTGTATCGTTTTCCTGGTTATTTAATACTGACTACTTTTTAAGCGATTTCACATGTGTATCTGATCAGTAACTATCAGTAGCTTTTTAGCAAAATACCCCAAGTTTTAGTTTCCGAAATAGACTGATTGCCGTAATAGTTAAAAGCAGAAATAGTCTAATTTGGGTATAGTTTAATAAAAGTTGATAAAGCAGTTGAGATTTTTATTTATGAAGTGCAATGTCATTCTGCTTACGGGGGCTGGAAAATGAGTGATTTGTCAAATCAGCTTGTGTGGTCCTCACTGTCCCAGTAGGTCAGTTTATGGAAGCTTGCAATATATACTGATATATTTACACATGATGTCTTACCGCTTTCATCTCTGGTTCGGTAGCAGTCGTAGCACAAACTATCCACATGGGAACCTTTTACTCGAACATATCCTTGCGAGTTTCTGGAATATAGCCATAGAGTTTGTGTATAACTTGATTGTCCGGGTTGTAAATTCTGAAAGTAAGATCAGAGCGGAGAAAAGGTTGATATTAAGGGCTAACGACCCGGGGGGGGGGGATACTCCCTTATATATGCTATCAAGAGAACATAAACTCTTGATGCTATATAGGTATGTGCCGCCCGATAGAGTAGGATTTTTTAGGTGCTCAGTCCTTAAATAGGGTATCCTTTTTGGTATTTTTGGTATTGTGATCCTTAGATATTCCTTAGATAGGGTAACTAAATTGCAGTATCCACCCCAACGCGCAAAACGAAAAAGATATGGTCTGTTAAAACTGTACTACACGCCTGGTTTTGGGCCTTAAAAAGGTATCAAATCTCGATTCTCCACCCTTAAATAGGGTCAGAATTTGAGAACCGTGGCGGCACACACCTATCTGAGTACCCCTCCCCCCCCCCCCCCCCCCCCCCATACAATGATGGTTTATTTGCTATTGTTTTATAAAAATAATGAATAGTCTAGACAATTCAAAGTTGGAAGCGACACAGAAGCAACCTCCACGATGACTGAATTTGACTCAATTGAGCGGAATTATTCATTATCCCACGGGAAATAAGTTTTTCAGTTTTGATTTGTGCGTGCGATAAGCTGCCGTGTGCATGTTGGATTTGAACAAGTTTGTTTTCCCAAAGAATTAAGACCTTGTTATTCGTATAAAACTTGATAAATCAGCTTCATCAGTTTTGTCGTGTTAAATCACTGCGTGACCCTCATAGTATAAACACTACTGTAATATTTGCGAAAACTTCTCTTCTGAACACTTACCAAGGTGTTGGGCACGTTCACAGGAAACGCGACAGTTCTGAAAATATATTAAGCAAAAATAAAAAAAAAATAATAAAAATGATAAAAATGATAAAGCACATTTTACAATCTTCTCTTAAATAAAATCTTCAAAGTAAAAATACAACAAGAGGCTCCAAGTAGCCTATACTCACGCGCATGCGTAAGAAAGTTTTATGATATATTTTAAACATGATAAGAAGATGTCCGACATGGCGAAGAGTACTCCTTTCATTCAGTCATCGTTCCTGCAAACCACGTTGTTTACTATTGATTGTTTTGGAAATGAAGGCTGCCTACCACAATGAAGCCAGTGATCCTTCTAAGTCTTATATATACCAAACGTGAACATTACTAATGTACCGTATTTTCTCGATTAAACGCCGGGCCCCGAATAAACGCGGGGAAGTTGTAAGTAAGCCCCTCAAACGTTTATTTGTGGTATAATAAACTTAAGATTTAAGGCCTGGTTCACACGTGCGACGCAAATGCAAGTGCAAATGCAAATTCGCTGATCGGTTTTTCAGGATAAATAAAGCATTTATTTTATTTATTATTTTATTTAAATGCAAGCGCAAACGCTAGCGAACAAGTGCTTTTCACCTTGCGTTTTCGCTTGCATTTGCGTTGAGCCCGGTTCACACGTGTGAAACGCAAACGCAAGTGCAAATGCAAATGCAAGGAAATGAAAATTTTTCCATTCCTTGCGTTTGCATTTGCGTCGCACGTGTGAACCAGGCTTAAGGGCAAGGTACACGGCTGCCAAGCAAAACGAATAATAACCCTTTCTTTAAAAAATGGCGGGCGAGAAAAAAACTGCTGATTCAAAAAAAACACGCCAGGTCCACTAGGCCAAGTTTGAAATAAACGCCGGGGGCGTTTAATTGAGAAAATACGGTAAGTAGGGTTATAGGAGACCCTGTCGTGACACTCAAGTAACGCTTTTTTACCGGAAGTGAGAGTAGCTGGAAGTCACTAAACAGGAAGTGTAGTGGCAAAGCTATGAACCGGAAGTGCACAATTTAAAATATGCGTGCATAAATTTGCATGCAAAATCGTGATACAAAACATAAAAATAACAAGAGGCTACCGGTAGCCTATACTCAAGCGCTTGCGTAAGAAAGTTTTATGGTTTATTTTAAACGGGTCACGCACCCCTCCCTCCTCAACGAATTTTGCATGACACACATTGCACCATCACACAAGACATGTTGATTTTCGGTACTCGCTTTGAATATTTAATTTATTGATACCTGCTCAAACCCACACTAGTCTAATACTTAAGCTTCCCAAACCGTGAATTATTTCTATTACATTGGGTTATTCCAGGAAGAATACCCCCTCCCCCCCACCGACTGACGGCAACATTCTTTGACCCCATCTCCCCCCTGTATTTCCAAGCCCAGAGACCCCTCCTCCTGCCCGGATTTCCCATAAATTTTTGGAAGCCCTAAATTTACAGGTAATGAAAAAAATACATGTAATCGGATATAGGAGATTCTGCTCTTATAATGTTAAAAACTGTTAATTATTTTAATAAAAATAAATATTGCGTGAAGCATCATGAACCCATCCCCCGTTTGATTTCATATATGCAAATTTCGTGTTTAATGTAATTCGATCGTGCGCGGTTTTTCCAAAATATTTGTTCTAAAGGTCAAAACCTTTTAATGAAACTCATATTTCCTTGAATGAAAATGTCTTTCCCTTGAATAAAAGAGTTAAACGCTTATCAGAATTCAGTGATTTTCTGCTTCCGGAAGGCTTGGCGATTTATTTATCCTAATTGCAGCGCAGAGCGCTGAGGGTTGTCCAATACACCCGAACTGAGTCGATTCGTCTTGCGTAAAGTCGAATCGACTCACCGGAAGTCGATTTGCAAGAGACTTAGAAAAAACTACGGCAAGAAGGATATGAACTCTAGGGAGGGTAGCAAATATTGTCGATTCGACTCGAATCGACTCGAATCGCGCGATTCGTCTTGCGTAAAGTCGAATCGACTCACCGGAAGTCGATTTGCAAGAGACTTAGAAAAAACTACGGCAAGAAGGATATGAACTCTAGGGAGGGTAGCAAATATTGTCGATTCGACTCGAATCGACTCGAATCGCGCGATTCGTCTTGCGTAAAGTCGAATCGACTCACCGGAAGTCGATTTGCAAGAGACTTAGAAAAAACTACGGCAAGAAGGATATGAACTCTAGGGAGGGTAGCAAATATTGTCGATTCGACTCGAATCGACTCGAATCGCGCGATTCGTCTTGCGTAAAGTCGAATCGACTCACCGGAAGTCGATTTGCAAGAGAGTTAGAAAAAACTGCGGCAAGGAGGATATGAAGGGAGGGTAGCAAATGTTGTCGATTCGACTCGATTCGACTCGAATCGCGCGATTCGTCTTGCGTAAAGTCGAATCGACTCATCGGAAGTCGATTTGCAAGAGACTTAGAAAAAAACTACTGCAAGAAGGATATGAACACTAGGAAGGGTAGCAAATGTTGACGATTCGACTCGAATCGACTCGAATCGCGCGATTCGTCTTGCGTAAAGTCGAATCGACTCACCGGAAGTCGATTTGCAAGAGACTTAGAAAAAACTGCGGCAAGGAGGATATGAAGGGAGGGTAGCAAATGTTGGCGATTCGACTCGATTCGACTCGAATCGCGCGATTCGTTCTGCGTAAAGTCGAATCGACTCACTGGAAGTCGATTTGCGAGAGACTTAGAAAAAATACGGCAAGAAGGATATGAACACTAGGAAGGGTAGCAAATGTTGGCGATTCGACTCGATTCGACTCGAATCGCGCGATTCGTCTTGCGTAAAGTCGAATCGACTCACTGGAAGTCGATTTACGAGAGACTTAGAAAAAAAACTGCGGCAAGGAGGATATGAACACTAGGAAGGGTAGCAAATGTTGGCGATTCGACTCGATTCGACTCGAATCGCGCGATTCGTCTTACGTAAAGTCGATTCGACTCACTGGAAGTCGATTTGCGAGAGACTTAGAAAAAAATACGGCAAGAAGGATATGAACACTAAGAAGGGTAGCAAATGTTGGCGATTCGACTCGATTCGACTCGAATCGCGCGATTCGTCTTACGTAAAGTCGAATCGACTCACTGGAAGTCGATTTGCGAGAGATTTGGAAGAAAATACGACAAGAAGGATAGAATAGTTGGGCTTCCTTTTGGTGGCAAATGTCGACCATTCGACTCGTTTTGTATAAAGTGGGAGGGATGAGGATGGTAGCAAGTGTTATGGAATTGAATTGATTCGAGTTGAATTGCACGTGACGCAATAAAAATTCAAAAATCTAAAGTATACATCCTACAAAGCTGTTTCTAAGATGGTATATGGATACCAGTGTTATAATCTTTCACAAAAATGTTTTGTTTCCGATTTATTCCTCACGAAGCGAGGGCCGAAGGCCCGAGCGTAGCGAAGTTAATAAATTTGGCGGCCGAAGGCCGCTGGGGTGCTCGGGTCTCGGGAGCTGAGCCGCGCGAATTCGAGCGAAAAATATATTTATAAGTATTTATATGTATATTGAAGATGTCCTGTAGTTGCTTGGCAACAGCGTAACGTGAGGAAGATGGCGGTCGATAAACGGTACGCGAACCATCGAAAGGACCATTTACCAACGTATTTGATTTAAAAGAAGACGAAGTGGAATGGCGAAAAGCCTTATACGCAAATCGAGACGCCACCAAAGTTTCGACCCGCGGTGCACCCTCCCCCGAGCTTCGAGACGTTCTGCGAGACCAGTATTTCTACTGTTTATTAATGAAGGCGGCCGGGCTGACCGTTTACCCTTACTCATCGTGGTGAAAAAGTGTTTACTCTCGGTGAAACACAACCAATTTGTGATGCAAATGAGAAAGAACAGCAAATACAACAACGCTATATTGAACAAGCGGCTAGAAATCCTTTCTCCAGAAGATTAACCACCGAATCTCCGCTGTAGCGAAAACGGCGACTTGAAATTCAACGCGATCGAGCAACGAAGAAACAAGTTACGACAGCATCGATTACAAAGACTTCGAACAGCCTGACCAAATGCTCCATTAGAATTCTGAACGAAACCGATCAGAAGAAGCAACACCGACTGGAAATGTTGGACAAAATGTTTCTGTTTATAGACGCAACGAGAGCGAACACTGATTACAGGAAAGGCTTAAAGAAAAAGAACGATTTAAAAATGTAGCTCAAATCACCGCACTTTAATCCGCTCTTTAATGCTCTTCAATTGAAACAACTTACATTTAAAGGCAAGTAAGCTTAAGCTTATATACAACGTTCCATAAATTATTCTTTTATCTACCTTTTGCAAAAAAAAAAGATTTCAAGTAGCTGAATAACTGACAGGCAGATCATATGAGCATATTTTTCAATATAAAAAATTAGTACTCAAACACTGGAACCTATTATCTTAGTACATGCTGTAAACTGATCATTATTGATATTCTCGCTAAGGTCACTGAGGAACTTTGGTATAATTAAGATTAAATGACATGGAAAGATCTAAGAAAACTAGTCTGATCTGATGGAAACCAAAACTCTTTCCATGGTGTCAACATGTAATTTCTCTTTCAAGTATGATCAAAGCTGAAAATTATTTCACAAATATACAACATTTGCATAATGTAACATCATTTGTGAATGAGCAGTGAGCAAAATATACCTTGCATTCGCTATCTTGAGTTTACGGCATTTGTTACAAAATAATTCAATACTTCACCAGTAAGAATGTACATTTGCAAATTAATTTTCATTTTCAGATTTTTAAGGGGGTTAACTTGTCATGAAGACCTAAGTCGTGATCTTAAGCTACGAATTCTCCATTGTGGTCTCTATACATTGCTTAGTATATACAACAACAGCTACAGCATTATGTAAAGGAACAGGTTAATTTTGCGAGATAGTACTAACAAGCTTCAAAAAGAAAATTTAATCAAGACAGCATAAACAAACTCTCATCCAATCAAAATAAACAGAACACCACTGCATATTGTCCTGGACCCATGTCCACAACAATACTATGCATCCACTTTCAGACCAATTTTCTTTCTGACAAAAATTAATGAACATAGGTTGGGGAGGGGGGAAAAAGGGCCCTAGGTTCTTTTGATACCCAGTCCCATAGCAGTTACAGTGACCCACAGCTCAAAACCGAAAACTGACCAGTACCAGTTTTCATCTATTATAATTTAGGAAGACAGGGCACTAAGTACAAGTTAAATCGAAGCGACTGGGAACGAGAACGATCAAGTTTAAATTCTGGGGCCATTGCCGGCGTGCAACCCAACCTCTTCAGTCAAATCAGAAATTCCATCGCTCCCACATCGCTAAAATTTTGCAGTGCATCCTCCCCCGAGCTTCGCAAGGCACGTATTTCTAGAAAAGGTTTTAAATGTGTCACGTAATCCATCACGCTATTTCAAATAAGCCATGAAAATCAACAAAATTGAACCAGTTGAAAGTTATTTTTGAATTATAGATGCTTATGAGCCGATTTAATGGAACTTATAGTTATTATTATTTTATTTATTATTATCATCTGACCTTTCATTTACACAGTTACAATTTTACATTCACAAAATAGGTTAAAAAGACAATTTGATATATTTAACAATCTTACGCAGTTACCCTATTTTCAGCTTAACAAATTGTACTAATTGAACTAAATGAACCAAGCAACATAACGTAAAAAAAAAGAAAGAAAGACAAACAGGATAGAAGGCAAATTGGCTTAAGATTTTTAAATTATTAACCATTCCTTTCATTTGAATATCTATTTCTTTTCAAAGAAGTTTTTCTTATTTATTTTTCCTTCAATTTCATATTTGATAGCTATCTTGTTCTGATAACCTTGTATTTTAGGGTGTATTTGTTTTCTTCTGCAGTCCCACAAAAACAGTTTTCTGATAATAAAGTAATTGAGTAGTGTATGTAAAGGGCAGTGTGTTGAAAGCATTCCAAATAAAACATTTTCCAAAGTCAGGTGAACTACCTGATTTGACAAGCGGAACCAGTACAATTCGAAATCATTCCAGAATTATCTCGCATAAGTACATTGATAAAGCAGGTGATATAGCGTTTCTCACTCAGCTTCGCAGAAAGTGCATAAGTCGTCAGCTCTAAAGGTTTTAAATGTGTCACGTAATCCGTCACGCTATTTCAAATAAGCCATGAAAATCAACAAAATTGAACCAGTTGAAAGTTATTTTTGAATTATAGATGCTGAACTAAATGCTCTTGCACTTCAAAATTTGACCCAGGTGTGTAGTTTTAAACTCTCTACAATTCCATAAACATTTTGGAATCGAAAACAGCTTCTGAATTCTGATATGACATCAGTGAAAATGTCTGTAACTGTTTTACGAAAAGCTCTTGCGCTTCAAAATTTGGCCCAAGTGTGAAATCGAAATCAAAATTTTTTTTTGTGCTTCTGAATTTTGGTATGACATGATATGATTTAAGTGGAAGCCAAGAATTAGTAAATTTAATTGTTTCAATTTAATACTTATAATGTGACCATTGTATCGTCTGTGGTCGTGATTTTGAATTTGAAATTGAGGCAACTTGTTGATTTCCCGCAACCCTTTCCTAAGGTGCACGAGGGGGTGCCAGATCCCATTATTATATGGTAATGCAAAGGCTCACCTACCCAGGGCATGAATTTACCCAGGTCTTCCGTGTTTTAATCGTTGGTCATGGAAATGCCATTGGAACAAGTTTAAACTTCATTTGGTTTATTAACAGGTTTCTGGTGTAAAATGACATGCACGGTTAAAATTATTGTAGTCATTTTAAGGATACTGAGAATAAAAATGAGGGCCTCAAAAATATGAAAAAAAGCATTGCATTGATTAAAATTGTTGCCCGTTTTGTGTAAAAATGTTTTGAATCCATGCCAATTTTAATTAAACTAGATTCTGATATAATCCAATCACTGCGGTTGTGTTATTTTGGAGTGCCCCCTTAGGGTTGATTGTTGTGATAAGGGAATTTATGTCAAATGAAATATGTTTGAGTAGGTTTGATTGACATTCATTTGGTTTATATTGATATGTTTTGTTGGAACATGCTAAAAAAGATTTATTTATTTGAAACTAAAGCATTGAATTATAAGGCATGGTTCAATATTATATAATGGCTGTCAAGTTGAAAGAATGGAATAACAGTGGAGAAAATATTAAAGGAAATGGTGTTTTTGGAAATGTCAATTAAAAAAATGAAAATTCACTTCCAGTTGTGGGTGATGTTCTTTTAAGAGTGATATAATATTACATGTCAGGCTGATTGCTTGAAAATGTCAAAAGTAACCCATAACCTGATAATTTATGACAACAGTATGGTGGCGTAGGTGTGCCATAGTAGAATTGTGCAATATTTCTACCCTTCTTTACTGTTTTTTAATTTTATTTAATGTATTGCATATTTTATTATTTTTTTTTACGAATTGTTTGCTTTTCAGTTTTTGATACAGTATTTTTATAGTTATTTATAGTTATTCGTTATAAATTTACAAAATCTAAAATTTCATTATATCTCAGATTTCTGCGAACATGTTTCTCCAGATCTTCTTTTAGAGCATTGTCATACTGCAACTCTGCCATTTTGAATTACATGCAATGCCTTTTGGGAAAGCACCTTAACATGCATGCATGGCATTGTTGGCTATGGCCCTCATAGGCCATGGATGCAGTTTAGTTTTTTTTTTTAACTTCAATAAATCTTTAGAAAAACAAAACTTAGACGAAAAAAACAAAAAAAATAAAACTTGTGTTAAAACTGAAATTGAATAATGATAACTATAAAAATATTGTATCAAAAACTGAAAAGCAATCAATATATAACAAAAATAATAAAAAAAGGAAGCAATAAAATCTGCAATAAATTAAATAAAATATAGAAACATTAAGAAAGTGTAGAAATATTGTACAATTCTCCTATGGCACACCTACCTCACGATATAACAGTAACTGAATATGAAAATGTTGAAATACCAAGGTTGAAATGAAACATTAGAGCGGTTTTCAATTGAGTGTGGTAAAACCAAAACCAAAGAAATTACTCTGACCAATCACAGCAGTCGTAAACAATCCAATGAACCAATCAGAGCTCGAAGCAAATACATGTCGGCGGCGTCAAGCGCAGGAAAATGCGTGCGAGCAAGTCACGATTGGTTTTGGTTTTACTTCTGATTGGTCGAGAAAATGGTGCGAGATTTTTTCACCAATCACAAAGTTAGCAATGCAAAACCAAAGCAACTGTGTCCTTTCGACACTAAATTGAAAAATGCTCTAAAATGAATTAATTTATCAATTTTAGGTTATTCTGTGCGTTGACGTTTTTTTGTTGGTGTTGAAGTGGTACTGTCGTTTCCATCTTTTCTGTTTCTGTAATCTTCTTGATGGCGTTCACTGTGTGGAAAGAGAAATTGTAATATAAGAAATTGTTATGTTAGAGGCTGAATTGTGAATCTGTTAAGGTTATTGAACATTATTGTCAATTGATTTTAATTTAAATGGTTATTGAATTTGGGGATCTCCCCTGGAGGATGTCAATGTATTGGTAGTGTGCTGATTGTTGAGACAAATTATCAAAATAATGCTTGGGTAACCTAATTACACTGAGTGGTTGCCTTTTTGTATCAAAGGCAATTGGATTAAAAATATATTTTAGACTGTGCATGCCTGTTGTATGTGCTGCATCAGTTGAAATTACCAGCATTACCTTTCACTGTCCTCTTTGTGATAAGCTGTTAGATATTTTGGCAAAGACATGCCAATGCCTGCCAGCTTCCTAGAAAAAATAACGGACTCTTGTACGTCGTGGGGTGGTTTGCGTTTGCAGAAGAAATAAACCTAAACGTAAATGGTGAAGAGATAGTTAGGAAAGAGCCATCTTAATAGCAATTAAGTTTTGATTACAATATGAGATTCATGGTTTAAGACTGTTGTTGCAATATTTGGGAGTCATTGTCTTGGTTAAATGGTCCTGAAAAATTTTAAATGATGTATGAAGATCTAATGGGAGGATGAAATTGAGTTCTATGTGGTTTTTGCAAAACGTGATAAGTTTTGAAGTGCAGCTATGAAATACTGAATTGATACTGAATTGATGCTGCTATCCTCAGTTGATTTTATCCTGCCCTTGGTGACACTACATTCAATTAAGGTAGTAAATGTCAGTGATGAAAGGAATAACAAAATTATGTTTCTGGGTAAGTCAAACTGTTGTGTTATAATTTACCTTTGAATTATTAGCTGCAATAGTAAAATTTTCCACATGTCCCAATTCAAGGTCAGCCATTTCATCTATAGTTCGCATCATGAGCCTCTTGTTGCTGAAGTTGTCAACAGTATGTCGCCTGAAGAGCCCATTTTTGGTTAGAATTGAAAAACTGACAATAGGTCCAGGGGAAGCTAATACGCACACATAGAGTTTACTCATGCCATCTGGAATAACTGAAATGGGTTGAGGTTCATCACTCGCAGGCTGGGTTGGTGTATTTAATAAATGAGCCTTGTCATTTAGTGTACCTATGAGATGGAGACAAAATTTAATATTTAAAAACATTCACCTGTTGGTTTATGTTGTTTTTTGTATATTAAGTTTATTTCCTTTGTTTCAGATTGAATACAGCTATTTCAATTTCTTGCTTCCAATGCGGTAAATATTCATTTCTAGTCACCTCCACTTTGGTGAATACAGTTGTAATTATTGAATTTGGTATATCATTGAGTAAATAATTTCAGAAGAAAGAGAGACAAAACTCTTGTACCCTTTTTTATAATGTATTACTAGTCTGTGCTATTAAGACGCTGTAACAGTTAATGTTTTCACTTACATAATTGAGATAAGCATGTGTCAACAAGGGAATATGAAATTGAAATGGCCTGTGCTGTGATTTCTCTTCTGTTAGCTGTCTGGTTAGATGCTTCTTCATGGTCACGTTCTTCTTCGACTTCTTCTTCGTCTTCTTCGACTTCATCATGGTCACTAATATTTCCACTTGATGTTCCTTCCTAAAAGGAAGAGATGAGATCAATTCATACACCATAAATTATTATAGGCTGATGGTCAATGTTGTTGATAATTTTATAACATTTACTTGCAATTCAGTATGGTCAATTATAATATTGTCATAGTATATGGCAGTCCATATTAGTTTGTTGGATTTTTAGTAACCCCTCATCTTGTTAAGTATGTATGTATGTATGTATGTATGTATGTATGTATGCATGTATGCATGCATGTATGTATGTATGTATGTATGTATGTATGTATGTATGTATGTATGTATGTATGCGTGTATGTGTTTGTGTATGTATGTATTTAAAAGACAATAGTTGCAATACTAGACTTTGTGTTTGAGGGTTACCTCATTTTCCTGTTGCATTGTGGGCCTTGTTGTCTGGTTTGAATCATGTTCAGAACTGTCATCTGAGGTCTGCTATATTTTATAAAAATGGAGTCATTAATAATATTAAAATTATTGTTATCAGTAAGAATACTGATGCATGATTTAAAATAGAAATATTGAGGTTATAAAGAAAGTTTAAGTTTTATATATTGTTGATTGAAAAGGTGTAGGTGGCTTATAGCATTACGTGTTTTGTCAGGAGAGGAGTGTGCTTTTTTAGTTTTTTAGCAGGTAGGATGGGGCTTTTTTGTGAAACTGTTTAAGGGATAGGATAGAGATGGAAAAGAGAAATGTGTTTGCTTGGTGACTTTAGCACATTATTAAGTAATGCTCCACATAGGAACGATAGCAATCTTTATCGTTTTGTGGCATTGGTTCTTTCCCACATAGGATATCTTTGATTTCAAGAATGGAGAAGCAGCTGATGGTTAATAATTACATTTCATTATAAAAATAAAGAAAATCTATTTGCGTCAAATAAATTTTAGGAAATGTTCGTGCTTAACCAATCAGAATAGTAGAAGACAATAGCTAATAATAGTGCTTTTTTGATGAAGTTCCCCAAATACAATTTCTTTTAAAATTGCATGTTTTGCAATTGGGTATCAAATTACTTAAAGCTTTAAAAAAATTTAACAAAATGCACCTTGAAACTTAACTTTTAAGCGGTTTTTGAGGCTAAGCCAATGAGATCACTAGTTGAAACAATGAAAAAAGTTGACATTCCATCGTGCATTGCTGTTCAGCGCTATCCTTCTTATATGGATCATTACTTAATCTGGAAGGAGCAAGAAATGCACAGCATCAATTGGAAAATGGGATTGCTCTGATTTGCCCCGAGGTGCCTACATTGTCTGTGTGAGGTAAAGTCTGATCTTACTTGTCTATGTTGTACACTGTAGTTCAATTTTATCCTTGGTTCAATTTTTATTTCATTGTTCTTTTCCATGGTAATATATGATAATGAATATAAAACAATGGAAAATGGAAACTGAACCAAGAATAAAATTGATCTACAACATACATGGGGAATAAACTAAACTTGTATCCCAGAGGGTTGGTTACTATGCCTCATTTCGATGCCAATTATGGCATGTAGTGTATAATATGAATTTTTGATTCTGTAGACACAATTCTATAATGTGGAAATTTAAAAGAAACACTTTCTACAGTATTTTAGCATGCATGGTACCCTTCTATTTTAATATGTTTAAAATGTTCATTGGGATTACATATGGATTTTTATCTTTGGCATTCTTGGTAGTGAAATGGTGAACTAACAATCAATTATAATAAATACCTCATTCAAAGGTTGAAATTCAGACAAAAGCAGCTGAATTGGCACTGCAAGACGTAGTACATGGGATTTCCCTCTTGAATAAATCCCTGCAAAATGAAAAAAAAAGAAGAATTGGATTGTGTTTTTTGTGCCTTTATTGATTTTGGTGGATTAATGTGCACTGAAAACTAGATTTTGTTATGGATATGCGAACCTCTCAATGAGCAGTGCTAAAAAAATAAAATTTGGGTTTTAATTGTTATTTCATTAAAAGTAAGTGCAGTAAACAGTCGATGGGAAGAACATTTTTTTTCAACCAAGAATGTTATAAAACAGTGGTAGAAGGGTAGCCGGGACTTCGTGGGATTTTACGTCTTATACCCAGGCGTTTTACCGTTTTACCATTTTCCTCCTCCAACCAGTTCCGTTGCGATGAAATGTACCGACAAATATCGATAATGAATTATACTGGATTCTAAGGTTTGGATGTCAACATTGTCAGGGTTGGAGATAAGAAAAATCTAAACTTTTTCTTTCATTTTGATTACATTCCGATATAAACAAAAACTAAAATGGCGGGCTCTCCGCACCTCGCCACCACGCACGTTTCCAGGGCCTTATCCGCTTTTCAAATTTAAAATGGCGGAGATCGGCGGAGATGGTTCTGGGCCGAAGCAAACCAAGCGCGCGCAACCATTCCCCGCGCGTGTCGCGCGCGCCAGAATGCCCCCTTTCTTTAAGGTTACCTAGCGAAAAATATGCCTGACAGTTTGGATTTTTTTTTTTTTGCTCGATAACAAGTTTGACATAAGTGGTTTCTACTTTAAATTAACCTTACCCGTAGAAATGACCAAGGCAATCCATGTAATTACTGGTTCCTGCCAGAAGGCTTGCTGTACATTTACACAGGCATGTCCCATGCAAAATGCCGTCATTACAATAAAGCCAAATAAAATTGAGGTATCCCTCTGTTTCAACCCTTTTCCGAAGAGCTTACAAACCTGTTAAATAAAGTAATGGAATATTTCATTTCAATGCTGTTGAAATCGTAGTCATCTGTTCTACTCTATTGACAGTGCAATAGTTTTGTTCAGTTGGCGGAGCATGGTAGCGCTCAGTGGTATGAGAGGATAATGACTTGAAGTATGATGAAGCAGTCAATTTATTTTGTAGCTTATTGTTTCGAAGTCAATGGTACGAGCCAGTACATATAGACACATAAAATCACATGAGAATTGGCAAGGCAGCTGTTTGGTGTATTAACAAAACTGAGATAATTCTTTTTCGGTTTGGAAGTAAAACGTCTTTAACATATCCGATGATAAGCATTTAGGTTAAATGTATTGGAATGGCTGTCTTTGGAATACGTACCTCTTTCAAACGATTTGGTAAAAGATCCCAGTTTACATCGTACCCGTAGCACTCTTGCAGGTTTTTATCTAAATGCTGCAGTTGGTTAGACGTCATAGTATAAGCCAGATGTGTTTCACAGTCAGTGTTGTTCGTTATCAGCTGCTCTGATGAAAGTGAGCGAGGCCTCAAAACACACGCACCGCATAGTGCGCTTTGTATGTCCCTTGGGCATTAGAGTGATATGTCGCAGTTTCCTTTTGTATTTCTTTGCTAGGACAATACAAGCGGCGTTTGATTTTGTGTGGCACTAAACAAAAGAAATATGTTACTAATCAACCACAATTTTCTACCGATCCGACCGGGAAAAGAGGTCCACCTCAAAAGGTGGACCAGTTTTTTCGAAACTTTTCCGGTTGGACCAAACCGATCCATTGAGGTTTGGACCGAAATTTCCGGAAATTTTGGTTGAATGGATCGCGCCCTTAATATTAATTTTTCTATAGGTTAGATTTTAAATTTTAATTAGTTTTTAATCTTTTTATGCTTTTGTAAACTGTTTAACTTTTTAATACCCGACCACATCAGCTCCGCTTTAATTTTTATCTCGTTTAAATTAATGTTGTTGTTGTTGTTATATCCCTTTTATTAAGCTGCCTGAAGCACAATCCGATGTCAGAGCAAAAAAGGCTGACAACAGCAACTCGCCGTTTTTTTTGTATGAATTTCGTCTTCAGTTTTACCTTTAACAGAAGTTTCATTATAATTTCAGTGAACATTTTTTGAAAGAAATGAAATGCAAAATAAAACTTTAGGTTGAAGTTGGAACAGCTCTATTGTAACCAGTCAATAGGTAGCATAAGTGTGATTTTGTGCACCTGATCTTGATGTATAGCTAAGACAAAGGGAGGTGAGGAAAAAATCTCAGGTGAGATCGCTATTGATGAGACAATGACAATGAATGACAAAGTGATCCACATGATGCCGGCAGACCATTTGTTATGTTGTTATGGTAATTTTAAGTGATCGGCCACTATAAATTAGTTGCAGGTATTCTAGAAGTCATTATTGCTGACCACGATGTCTACGTTAAAGCTTTTTCGAGACAAAATTCGCTATTTGTCTTACACAGAAGTGGTAGAGGAGAGGAAGGAACTATTCAGTACCATCAACGGGGACGCGTTCTTTCCATTGTCGTCATGGCCACAAGAAATGCAACTGTCGTTTTGGAAAAAACCGATTGGAGATCTGGAAACGTTCAAATTGCTGCTCTTCTGTTTAGGAAATGGCTGCTCGCCGGACCTGATTTGTCCTTGGATTTTACTTTCACAGTACTGGGCTCCTGATAAAGCAGAGAAACGGGCGCGTCAAGTGGATTTTGTTCTACTTAACATGGACACCAAAAGTAGTACGTGGTTTTACTTTGATGTAGACTACGGGAGAATGTTATACTTAAACGGCCTTCCTAGAGACAACTGAACAGCGGACAACGACCCGAGCAAGAACTTTCCTTTCCAGAAAAGACTGATGGCCACGGCAGCGCTCCCCTCCGAAAACCTCTACATCCATAGTGCAAGAAAAAAAAAAAAAAAAAAAAAAAAAAGGCTCCTTTAGGAGCCACCAATTAAATAAAAGTTATGACCAATGCTGACGTTTCTATAATGTAGCACTGAATGTAAAGTGTTTCCAAAATTTAATAATACTCGCGCGAAATTGTCACAAATTCTAATGGGAATGTTAGGTCCAATAGAGCGTGCTCCGGTGTTTGTACAATCAGGTCAATGGCAAATTTCGACTATGATGGCTGGTAAAATAAGTCTCAGTTTTTGTAAAAGCCACCACCGCTCTCTGATGTCGTGTACAGTGAACGGAAGACGAAATTTACTTCGAGTTCAGTTATGTCTTTCAGTTATAGGGGAAAACGATGAACCAGTTGTTGACACTATTGCTCGTGGATCATTAGTAATATGAAGTTGGAAATTTGACCAGAAAATGAAGCTGTTAATCTTAACCGTTTGCTTCCAAAAAGCCGTTTGCTTTCAAAAAGCCATATGCATACACTGCATTCTTAAAATGGCCCTATCATCACAGTTTTGATTTTCATTTTTTTTTTTACATTCTCGTGGACTATTGGACTTTCTTACTGATCTTGCCAAATTTCAATCCATTACGAACATCAGAAGTCATTTTTTAACATTTATTTCGTAGAATTTACGACCGCCATTAATCAACCTTGTTCCAAAGCTTGGTTGCGAATGGGAGAAAGTGACGTCAAAGACTCAAACATACCTCGCGGGTTGAAATTATGATACAATCGACATAGAAAATTGCACGAAGAACAAGTCCAAAGTTTTTGCTGCTTTTCGCGTCATTTTCAATACCCTATCGTTGTTATATTAAATCCGTGAGGTATGTTCGAGTCTTTGACGTCACTTTCTCCCATTCGCAACCAAGCCTTGGAACAAGGTTGATTAATGGCGGCAGAAAATTTTCGGAAATCAATGTTAAGGTAAAATGACTTCTGATGTTCGTAATGGATTGAAATTTGGCAAGATGAGTAAGAAAATCTAACAGTAAACGAAAATGTAAAAAAATGAAAATCAAAAATTTGATCATGGGGGTACTTTAAGCACCCATAAACAGACACCTCTCTTAAGCGCACACATTTTGTAGTCCCAATGATATTCGCTTACCGGAGGTTTGACTGGATTTAGTTGGTGTACATATTGTAGTTCAATTTTATCTTTGGTTCAATTTTTTTTCCTTTGTTTTATATTATCATATATTAACATAGTAAAATAACAATAAAAAATAAAAATTGAACCAAGGATAAATTTGAACTGCAACATATACTCATAGTATACAAAAATTAAACTTATAACACATTTAATTTGGTAAGGCTAATTGTAATTTTTTATTGCCATTTGGTGCTATGACATATGCAAACACTGCATTCCATAAACAGACGCCTCTCTTAAGTGAAGACTTTTTGTATAGTTAGAATTTACATGGTATACAAATAGTATACATCAGTTACAATGCTCAAAGGTTCCATTTGCAACAAGTATACAAAAAGTATACTCAAAGCTAAACAGCTGGTTCAAGTGTAGAGTTGGTGTATGCTCATGGCATACAAAAAGTATACTTATGACACATTTGATTTGATAAGGGTAATTTTATACCAATGTAGCGATTTTTATTTCCCCGCTCATATGTTATCTACTTCATAAAAATGCCTGCTTTACATAATGTCTATTGCCATGATGCTTATATCACAAGAGAACTATTAATAGTAACTTTTACAGAGCCTTTTGCATAAATTACTGCAAATTAAAAAACTATTTCATTGCCTCTGTAATAAGACTTCTGTTTTGTTTTTGAAAGGTTATTTCACTTTCAATCCCATTATTCACCCTTTCATGACGTCATCATTGTGGTTGTCGAGAACGTAAAGCATTAAGAACAAGAAACGCCATCTGTTCATGTGCTTGGTAATGTGGGAGAACTTGGAAAGCCAGGAAAATAACTGTTCACAGACTTCTGTGTTTACATTCTGTAAATGATAAAAAAGGAATTAATGAGAAGGATTTCATAATTAATTACAGGACAAATTGATTTTGGGTGGGTCATGCTGTCTATTTGCACAATTACTGTTTTCTACAAAAGGAACTGTATCATAAACAGTCATCACAACATCATTTCTCTTTATCTTTTTTGTTTGTTTTTGAAACAACTTTGAAAATGTATTCATGATGTCAGTTTACTGGAAAAGTGTTGTGCAACATTTAAACTCCATTTAATGAAAATGGACTTATTTTGAATCTATCAGGTTTTCTTACTTCCGATAGACATTAATAAAAATGAAAACCAAAGTAAGTTGGAGACAACGATGTGTGTATTTAAAATGTTCCCACAGATTATTTGTTATCATACCGTTTTCAGGTTTTATTGTTTGGTAATTGCACTTGGTTTGTAAAGAGTTTAAAATAAAACTGTGCCATATTAGTACTATATGCTAAATACCATTGACACTTAAATATAGTGATTTAGTATTATTTTATTTATATAAATAAGGTTGGTAAAATGTACCAAGTGGTGCAGCTGAAACAGACTCAGGGAGACTTTTTTAATATTTTGACAGAAACAAGCAAATTGGCTGGTATTCAGCTGTGGTTTGCTACAAATATTATTAAAGGTAAATTATAGGTAGAAAGGGAGAAAATTGTACCTGAAGATTTTGTGACTTTGCTGGGTTACAGTGACGTCTGCACCAGTTGTCTGTATGGTTTTTAAAGTGAAATCTATCACACAATATCTCCATCTGGTTTAACCTCTGTGCAACGGAAGTTTTCATGGACCGCAAGGGATTTTGCACAAATCTCTTCAAATGGCAGGCATCATCATAACAAATGGTGGCTACAAAATAATATGCAATATAAAGAGACAACATGAGTGGTTATTTTATAAATTCTTTGTAACATTTCATTCAGACAGGATCAATTGTTTTAAACTAAACTCTGGCAATTTTGTGAAGGCAAAAAATGTCATTGCAAATGTTGCAATAATGATTGTATGTATGTATTCAAAAGACCTACTAATCATTTCAGACCTGTCATATGCATTGCAGTTGCTCTGAGACATGAAAGCAGTGTGGTATTAAATAAGAAAATTGTGAAATAAATAAATAGTGAAGAAGAAATAGCAAAAGCAATAGGCAATTGATATGGTACAATGGAGTTCTGGGAAAAGGGCAAATGAAGATTGATGTTTAAAGTGTTTTTTTTCTTAAAAGTTATTTAAAGGATGAATTGGATATATGCCATTTCACAGAAACCATTCACTTCTTTTGTTCATGCTTTGTACATATCTTAATATGTGACAGGTTATAAAGAACTCAAAAGAAAACCTTGTTAGTGGAAATTAAACAGGATTTAATATTTGTTTTGAGAAAAGCTATCAACCGTTACATTTAAATATCACCCATCATCACACTGCAAAGTTGTCATTGAGCTTTGAACTTGCTGGTTTACACATGTTGTGTTTAGTGATTATACATGTAAAACTTAGATTTGTTGTTCATCATCATCATTTTGACTACCAAATGATATTGTTGTCTCTAATATTCATAGTTCAAGACAAAAACTTACCAGTTGTCCCCATGAAAGGTTTCTCAAACAAATTGTGTAAATGTGCGTAGACTTGAGACTTGCTCTCTGAACCAAAAATTTCTTTGACATCTACAACAATAGAGCACGGTCTTTCCATCACTAAAATACCTGTGGATCAATGAGAGTCCAAGCCAAAGTTACAAAGGACAAAAAAGGTTATAAATTGGTAGAGTGGGTATCGAAATAAAAATATGTATACATGTAAGGGTTATACTTTTGAACTTGAGATATTGGAGTTAAGCATTTTCCAAATCTGTTAAATGAAATAATCATTAACAATCCTCCATTAAAATGAACAACTTGCCTTAATTGAAAATGTTAATGAAAAGAAATGTCACATTGTGACACTTTGTATTGGTGTAATATAATATTTACCTGCAGTTCTATAATTTTTACACTTGTGTCTTCCCTTTTCTGTCCCACACTTTAATTTTCTATTGCTGCCATCATCAGAACTAATGGTGTTGTCTTCAGGACTCTCTACCCCAAAACCAGAGCTAATGAAAAATATAACACACTTGATTAATGGCAAAATGATAAAAAATATTAATTTGTTAGAAGGCTGTGGTTGTCTGACTTCCAAAAAAAAGTGATATTTAGTAGGAATCTAAAATGTGGCAGGCATCTACAGTAATGTATATAATGCCCTCTTAAATGCAATATTATGCTACCATATTATTAGTTTAAGATAGAGAATTTTTTTAAAGAGCACAGTGTGAAATACATTCAGTGTAAATTTTATTTTAGTACTCTTCACAAATCTCTATTGAGCACATCTAGTAAGAAAAACAATGAAATTATATAATGAAAAAAAAATTGTCAAAACATGTTCTTAGTTTACAGTGTTTCCAGAATCAGCTGTCGGCTGGTGCATCCGATGGTAACTTTTTGATTTGCGACGCCCACTTTCCCTTAGGAAAATTATATGATAAATAAAACTTTTGATAAAAAGTGGTAAGTGTTCACAAAGCCGTTGCGAGCAAGCAAACTTGAAATTTTCGTGGAGAATTTTGCCAAAACATCGCTTGAGTCTGCTTTGATACATTATTTGATACGTCAAGTAAATGTTGAGGACGAGTCGAAGACTGGGCCTCAGTTACAGGGAATATTGTACTAGGCAGCGGTTTCTGAAAGAAAGTGCTCTACATAAAACACCACATTTCATCTCCAAGGACACGGCAAAATGACAGAAAAGCGACAGCGTGGGTTCACTCCTATTTCAAAGACAGTTGAAAACACTGGTTTAAAATTTCTGTTAAAAAGTAATGTTTTACTAGATTGAAATGTCATTCCAAAAATAAATTAATGATGAACCATGTAGATGTAACAACAATTATTATTTCATGGAAAATAACCTCTTCACTGTGTATGTTGCACTGTCATCCACAATTGCATTGCCGCTTTGATTAAACTGCAAATCTCGACGTTCTTGTCCAAATTCGTTTACGTCAACAGGAGTATGATGTATTTTTGTTCCAGTGTTCTTGACCTCTAATACCTTTTTGGGCACATTTGATTCCTTCACCCAACTTTTCCTTCCATCTGACCACAGCACCTGGAATTCAATATCAAGTACAGTGTCATGTACATGTAAGAGTTTGAAGATTTTGTAATACATCACTTACATTAAAATGGAGAAACCGTCTATTAAGTAGCTTTATAAGCTCTCTATTACATGTACATATTGCATTCATGCTGACTTAGTTTTCAAATTAATATGTGCAGTGAAATTGAAAAACTTAATTTTGAAAACTGTGGTTAAAATGCAAATGGAAGATTTAGAATTCTTAATTTTTTTAACAGCATTTCTTTTGGAGGCATTGGGTTACTGTGTTAATTGGTAACTTCTAGGTCAGTATTGCATTATTTTGTTGATACATAGAGTTTTAAATTCAGTCATGTCATTTCATGTGTAATTCACCTCAAACAAACATCCTTGACGTGTTGTTTTCTCATTCAAAATCTTAACTATCAGTAGCCCACTGTTCTCATCATCACCAGTCTCCTTTGCACCTTCAGCATTGATACCATCATCAACAAAGTTCCTTGCAACATCTTTATGCGAATCACAATAGCGGTATCCTTTGGCTGGGGTATTTTGGCAGCCTGAATAAAAAAAGCAATGATTGTAAATAACATTAAAAAGAAAAACATAACAAAAAACAATCCTGTGTTGCATTGAAGTCAAAGTGGCAATTTTGTCACGAATGATCTGCAGTCGATTCAACCTTCTCAGACAAATTACTACAGATTCTATGTTGGAGAAAATTCAAAGAATTTTCAAGACCTCATAAAGGAATTTAAAGACTTTTCAAAGATATATGGAATTCACTGGACTTTTCAAGGACTCCCTCTAAAATTCAAAGTCTTTTCAAGACTGTGCAAACCCTGGTTACATCACTGATGAACAATTGAATATATAAACATCTTGATTTTAGGAAAAAGAAACAGTAATGTTTTTAAATTAAAAGACTTACCAACGACAACACTTCCTTCCAATCCAGCAAATGTTAATTCCCCAACATCCCTGCAGGCACATACTTGTCTAGAGTTTTTCATATTTCCATCAAGGATTAAAACAGAACCACATCCAGGGGTGGGACAAACATGATCTATTGAAATGAGAATACATCAAATAATGACTTATACACAAACAATGGCTGCAATTGCACTTAAGACTAGTTGAGTGGGTTATGTATAAATAGTGAATAGAAATTAATTTAATTGTTTAATGAAATTGATGCAGCTGCATGTTCTTAGTGTTCACTGAATTATAGTTGTATAATTAGCAGTTCCCATGAAAATGAATAAAAAACAATTCTAGATGTTTTTAACGTAGTTTTATAATGAAGACTAATTTGAAACCACACCACTAGATAGTTAAGTGCAGGCTAATCAACCTGCCCAATTTGTCAATAACCTCTACTTATGCCATAATGTTTTTGCTTTCTACATGTATGTATTTAACTGTTGAATTTAAAGGAATCCTTTCAATGAAAAATCTGGCATGGATAATTATCAGTCATGTGTTATTGTTCTCAATCAGGAGCAGGGGTACTCAACAAAGTTTTGTATGGGGATGCTCGCCCTGAGGTCCAAACCCTTAACTTTTCATTGAATTGTGAAAAACAGAAACATGTTTCAACATTTGTCTGAAATGTCATTGACTTTATCATTCTCACTTTGCATTTTAATACGATTGCGTTGCATGTCATAGAATAAATTTCACCAAATTATATTCCTCAGAGGTGTTTAATGAAGGGCAGCATTACTAAAACAAAATATAAAACCTACCACCCCACTTTCGCACGAAAGCATCACGGAACTTGCCCGTAACCATTTCTGCTAGCGCATTCCGATTACAGGAAATGTTGTCCACTTCAAGGTGAAATTTTTGTAACACTTCCAGAGAAGCAAACAAGAGAAAGCCTTCCTCAAGCCTCCTTCGGTCAAGCATTTGACGGTTAATCAGCAACTCTCTCAGTTCTGATGGATACTCTCTAGAAATGACAGAAAACAACAATGTTTTGGTTAAAACTATGAAAAGAAATTGAGTATTTTTTTTTGGTACACAAAACACCATTTAACCCCACCACAAGACACTTCAGTTATGGAGTCATCTTATGAATTTTGAAATTGGTGCTTTACATGATAAATCAATCTTTATTTATACTCTAATTAAAGATAGCAATAAAATGCTAATATCTCCAAGGATAAATAGCAAAAATAAATAAATAAAAATAAATATTGAATAATAAATGTAAAAATTAAATAAATAAATATTGGTACAGAATATAGCCTGCGAACAGGCTCTTGCCTCAGAGGGGTGCTATTTTACGACGCAAAGCACCACCGTGCGACTGCAAGCCTGTCCGCAGGCTATACAGAATATGATCAGATCAACTAACTAATGAAGATAAATATTAATACGATCAACCACACAAGGTACAGCAGTCAACATCAAATATTAGATCAGAAATTATAGCCAATTTTATTTAAATTACTGAACTCTGAAATAGCTCTAATATTATTAGGAAAGGAATTCCATAGCTTGCAACCATGACAAGACAGAGAATGAAGCCCATGGGTGGTGGTTTTAACAATTGACACGGTTAGGATATCAATGCCCCGCAGATCCTTATTACAATTTCGAAAAGTGAATAGGTTGGAAATGTATTCAAGACTTGAACCATGTAAAGCCTTATATATAAGCCTACTGTGTATGTGAAGCCTTATATATAAGATACACGAATCATCACTATACCTTTTCATTCTCTTTACAGTTGGTCCTCCTTTGTTCTTTTCGCTTCCATCTCCTGATCCTCTGTTGTAGCCGAACTTTCGATTGTAAGCCATAGTGAAGGTAGAAAACGGTACCGCACCAACAACCAACAAACTGCCACAATGTCTTAACAATGAAGTGTCGAATGCAGTGTCTTCTGATGATAGCAGGAAATCTAGCTTTAAGCAATGTTCATCGAACTGTCTGTTCCCATTTTGGGTCCAATACCCATAATGTTCGTAGACTTTACAGGTTCTACAACATTTAGTTAAACGAGAACCAAGATAAGTGCCCCGCTGTTCGTGATATATCACGATCACATGGCTGTTACTATCCACGCACAACGGTTTTCGGCAAAATCTACAAACCTCGCGTTCGGTAACCAGAATCGTACCCAAAGGCTGTCCACAATCAACGGCGAATTGGTGGAAATCTCTAAATCCATGTTCCACATCACCAATATGCGGAAACAAATAAAAAAAGCTCTCCGATTCCCCAACAAATTCTACATCACCTTCCAATTTCTTCCTCTTACCGCCAACCTCCTTTCCACTAACGACAACCTCTTCCTCGCCATACACGTACCTCCTTACAACTGACGTAAAGGCAGAAAGCCTTAAAAAACTTCTTCCAAGAAAATGAAGAACAGAAAGAAATCGAAATAAACGGTTATGGTCATCAAGAAAGCCAGCCATGCCTCAGAAGTCGAGATGTATTAAACGCAGGTACGTTGCTGACACATACAACAACCTGGAAACGAGGTTGATGATGTTCTTCGCTTTTTAAAATTCAAAATGGCGAGTGGGTCGCGTATAAGTATATGGAGATGCTTTATTCGAGAGAATATGTTTTCGCTTCATAAATCTTTCTCGCAAAAACGCTTTCCAGAGGTTGCATAGAAAGCACAGTAACTCCCACGCTACAACGCCTGATTGCAAATAACCTTGGGAACACACAAATCATCAACTTGCGTAGATTGCGTACCTTTAAGCGGTCAGCAGACTAGAAAAAACTCGCCAGTGGCGGCCACACATATATATTTTACTAGACTATACACCATAAACGAGTCAATTCTTAACAGCCGGTGAAAATTTTCTTTTTTTTTAAGTGTCTCTCAAATCGACTTCCCGGAAGACGGATCGACTACAACAACCCCGAATCGAGTCGATTCGAGTCGAATCGAGTCGATTGGTTGACATTTGCTACCCTCCCTGCTTGCCGTGTCACACATGACCAATTTGCGGTGAGTCGAATCGACTTTTATAAAGACCGTCGTGTCGAATCGGGCACACGCTAGATATATTTTCATTCTGCTGCACACGCTTTAAGAACGAGGAAGGTTTATATGTGTTCTGTCATTGTTTCACTTGACCACATTTCCGGAAAGCCCGCTCGGAAAGCCCATTTCCGTTCTCGTGCACACGCTTTAAGAACGAGGAAGGTTCATGTGAGCCCGATCGGTGAGCAAGATATCGACTTTCACGAAGATGGTTCGTGTCGAACCGAGCACACGCTGGATATATTTTCGTTCTCGTGCACACGCTTTAAGAACGAGAAAGGTTCATGTCTTGACCAGCCACACTTCCGGTCCGCGAAACACACTTCCGGTTGGTCGGTCCACTAAATTGGGATCTGTTTCCGGTGAGAGTCGAATCGTCAACTGCCTTAGACGAATCGACTCAGTTTGGGTGTATTGGACATGCTTGAGAGCGCTAGGGTGTGTGAATTATATAAACATCACAAATTATATTTACTAGCGTGCCTTTGCCGTGATTATTGGCTCCACGAAGAAAACATTCGAACAAGTTTAATCGCAATTTGCCTTTACACAGGAAAAAGGACAACGAATTCTCTCAGTTGAACGTTTTATTCAAATATCTATTAGTTTACCCTGGGTGCCAGAGGTTTTTCTTGCGCGGTTTCCGGTTTTTTTCTCTTTTGTGACCCGCGCGAAAAACCTCTTGAGCAGAGCGCTATTGTTTTGATAGCGCCGAGCCAATGACAAGCCTGTTTTAATCGATCTCGTCCAGAATTTGGACGAGACAGCCGATTGGCTCCTAACGACCTCCCATGGGCTTTCTAATGTAACCGACTCTGTGATTGGTTTACAAGAATAGAGTACACTGCGGGAAAGAAAAATTATTTCTGTGTGATGTGTTGAAATGTCGGTTGTTATTCAGATACTAAAAGATTTTAGAAGGCTCTGGAGGAAGTGGTAACAAAGGTTCTTGAAACCTTCGACGGTGTCGATACGTTAAGCGCCGAGCAAACGGATGGGATTTGCAATTTTATATGCCGCAAGGATGTTTATTTTAAGTGTCTCGCCAGAACGGGTATCGCCAGCCGACGAACGAGACTTCTTTATTCACCGCTTTATTCCTTCACCAGGCGAGCTGGATCATCTCTTTATAATTAATCGCGTGCTATCCACTTCAGTTTTCCAGCGGGCCTCATTTCCCTTGCAATGTTCTTTCAAAGTGGTTAGTTCTTTGATAGCCGCTTCGTATTTTTCAATTCGGCGGATAATTTTTGTGTTTAACACATGCGGCCCGACAGAGAGATTGTCTTCTTGGGCGTCGAAAATCACCGAAATACGTCCGAAAATGTTCCGTTTTTTTGCGTTTTCGTTAATAAGGCTGTAGTAGCCACCACTGGAAATGACATTCACTTCGTATAAACGGAACGACAGCGAAAACTTTGATTTTGGAACCGTTTTTACGGCAGTCGGAGAGCGATAAACAAACCACGTCATTTGGCAAGCCATTTTAGCTCCTGTCAAAGCTGTCATATCTTCACGTGCCAGCACGTGCCAGCGCACGTGAACACAGTGAGAGGTCTTCGCTGTGATTGGTTTAGATATAATTAGATGAAAACGATCATAGTTCACCGAGAACAGTAAATCAAACCGCTTTGGGCCAGAGGTTTTCTCGCGGCTTCGCCACTCGTTGATCGGCCTTCGGCCGGCAAGTCACGAAGCTCGCCGCGAGAATACCTCTGGTACCCAGGGTACTATTAGTTTAGTCTCAAGAGCAAAATGGGTTAAATTATCGCATCGAAGAAATCGTTTCATGAACGCAAGCAAATTTGTTTAGCACATGTCGAAGAACAAACAGTCTAGGAAATGTTTCTTACAAAGTAAATGGGCATTCAAAAATGTTATTTTCTTTACCGTAGTTTTCCAGGAATGCTTGAAAATTCTTAGTAAAGTCTGTCGCTTCGCGCTTCGTAGGAAGACACGTCCCGCTTTGTGATAAATGGATGCTAATCCTCACAGGAAGATTCCAACGCTTTCAGCTCTCTAACCCCCACTTCAAAGGCATACAAATCGTCTTAAGGACTTTTTCTTTCCATTTCGAAGTCTTAAAAGGCGTGTTTACATTCTGGTAATGGAAAATGAACGTCTGCAAAATTGAAGTGTGTAGTATAGAAGTGGTCAAATTTGTTTGAAATCTGATCATAGTCTTCTCTGAGTGACAAACCGGTTCTCTCTAGTCCCCCCTAAAATCCAGACATGTGCTCAGTAGACGGATTCTGATTGGTTTAAACTTCCTGAAGCCTTTTATAACAATAGGGGACAAAAATAACTTTCTAGGGGAGGCAGGGGCGAGTTCGCGTACACTAAAATAAGCGTGCATAAATTTGCATGCAAAATCGTGACACAAAAAATAACAAGAGGCTGCAGGCAGCCTTTACTTATGCACATGCGTAAGAAAATTTTATGATATATTTTAAACATGATAAGAAGATGTCCGACATGGAGAAGAGTTACTCCTTTCATTCAGTCATCGTTCCTGCAAAACACGTTGTTTACTATTGAATGTTGTGGACATGAAGACTGTACCACAATGAAGCCAGTGATTCTTCCAAGTCTTATATATACCAAACGTGAACATAACAATGTATGTACGGTTGTAGAAGATTCTGTCGTGACACCTAAGTAACGCTCTTTTACCGGAAGTGAGAATAGCCGGAAGTCACTAAACAGTAAGTGTAAATGGCAAATACGTCAACCGGAAGTGCACAATTTAAAATATGCGTGCATAAATGTGTATGCAAAAAATAAGAAAGTTTTATGATATATTTTAAACATGATAAGATGATGTCCGACATGGAGAAGAGTTACTCCTTTCATTCAGTCATCGTTCCTGCAAACCACGTTGCTTACTGTTGAATGTTTTGTCAACAAGAGGCTACTATTGTAGCCTACACTCATGCGCTTGCGTAAGAAAGTTTTACGGTTTATTTTAACCCTATTCGGCCTGGGCTTTTTTTGAGTTTCTGAGCCTGGGGAAGAACATTAAGGCTATGACATTGAAACCTAGAGGGTACATAGTATGTCCAAAACTGTCTCCTTTGCGGTCCGCATAATGGAACGATGACGTCATATGACGTAGTTATTAGGTAATTAGTTATGCGGCCGCCATCTTGGATCCGCCATCTTGGATTTCTGAATTTTTTCAAAACCTCTTAAAAATCGTCCAAATTCACCCAAAATTAATCAAAACCAATAAATGAACTCTAAATGACGTAAAAATATAAAAGTTACACCAATAAACATTGTTTTTCTTCATGCAAAGGTATAAATATGCAATTTTCAAAAAACATGGCTGTCAAAATCTTGTTGCCATGGAAACATCAAGTCGCGTGATCAAAAAATTGTCATATGAAATTGTTGCCAGATAAATTTTAGGAAAAGTCACGAAGTTTGATGGCGTTTGCATACATATTAAGGAAGTTATGAATGTTAAAAGTTAGCGCGGGCACTTTGTGCCCCCCCCCCCAGGCCGAATAGGGTTAAACGGGTCACGCACCCCTCCCCCGTCAACGAATTTTGCATGACACACATTGCACCATCACACAAGACATGTTGATTGAAGCTACCAATTTTTCTGTACTCGCTTTGAATGTTTTATTTGTTGATTCGAGATCAAACCCACACTAGTCTAATATTTCCCAAAACCGTGAATTATTTCTATTTCATTGGGTTATTCCAGAAAGAATCCACCCCTCCCCCACCAACCGACGGACGGCAAGACTGTTTGACCCCTCCCCCTCTGCCCGGATTTCCTGGCCCGCTAGTTCCCCCCCCCCCCCCCCTCCCTCCCGCCTGTATTTCCAAGCCCCAGAGACCCCTCCTCCTGCCCAGATTTCCAATAAATTTTTGGAAGTTCTAAATTTATCTGAGATAATGAAAAAAATACATGTAATCGGATTCAGGAGATTCTGCTTTTATAATGTCAAAACTGTGAAACATTTTAATAAAAATAAATATTGCGTGACGCATCATGACCCCCCCCCCCAACTTGTTTAATTTCACATATGCAAATTTCGTGTGAAATGTAATTCGATTCCAAAATATTTGTTCTAAAGGTCAAAACGTTTTAATGAAACTCATATTTCCTTGAATGAAAATGTCTTTCCCTTGAATAAAAGAGTTAAACGCTTATCAGAATTCAGAGATTTTCTGCTTCCGGAAGGCATGGCGATTTATTTATCCTAACTGCAGCGCGGGCGAATTCATCATAAAATAATATCATTTTAAATTCAGCAATCTGCTTTATTTATATCTAGTGTTTTCTAAAATTTCCGACTTTTCCTGTGTATATAGAATGCCATTCTTATCCATAAAGATGATTCGCATAATGTTTTCGCGAATCAAAAAATCTTGAAAGCAAACTTTATTTTAGAAAGCGTCATCGGCCATCTAACTTAATTATATTTACTAGCGTGATTATTGGCTTCACGAAGAAAACATTCGAACAAGTTTAATCGCAATTTGCCTTTACACAGGAAAAAGGACAACGAATTCTCTCAGTTGAACGTTTTATTCAAATATCTATTAGTTTAGTCTCAAGAGCAAAATGCGTTAAATTATCGCATCGAGGAAGCCGTGTCAGCAACGCAAGCAAATTTTAGCACATGTCGAAAAACAAACAGTGACAACAGTCTATGAAATGTTTCTTACAAAGTAAATGGACATTCAAAAATGTTATTTTCTTTACCGTAGTTTTCCAGGAATGCTTGAAAATTCTTAGTAATGTCTGCCGCTTCGTGCTTCGAGTATGAATTCTGTAGGAAGACATGTCTCGCTTTGTGTCTCGCTTTGTGATCCTCACAGAACGATTCCATCGCTTTCAGCTCTCTAACCGCCACTTCAAAGGCATATAAATCGTCTTAAGGGGCGGACTATTAGAAATCTTGGGAGGGGGGGGGGGGGGGGGATGACAATTACCAAAAAAAAAATCCTGCAAAGGAAAATTGTCTCAAAAAAAATTCCTGAAAGCAGTTGACCATAAAAAAATAAAATCCTGCAAGCTAACTGGCTATATATACATATATTTATTTATTTATTTTAAACTGGAACAGATGAGAGTATGACATGCTCTCTGGTAGTAAAATTCATCAAAAGCAACTTCAGGTTGAGTCAAATGCTGTCAAAAATTACCTGCCTTAAAGGTCTATCTGGTACGTCAAATTCTCATAATACTTACTATACAAAAAGACGAAATTGCATATACTTTACTCTGATATCCAGATTAACTAAGAAACAGCAAGAAATATAAAATGAAATCGAGTACTTGTATGTGGAGCCACACAAAGAGACGCAAAGCGACGAGAAGCCACATCAATTTGCCAAACATTTTTGACAGAAATTGTTGTCTCAGAACACTAGAAATGGAGTTTCAGAGCATCCAGATTTCAAAATTTTCTGGGGGGGGGGGGGGGCATGCCCCCAGACCCCCCTAGCGGCTCGAGCCTTCGGCGCTCGACCACTCTATCTCAATTCTTATTTCTCCTCATTTTTTATGCAAAGGTTCCACAGTCTGACTTAAATCTACTCTCCAGCGTTTAATACCAAAAATGGATTGGGTCAGGTATAAAAAAAATTGGAGCTTGCACGCATTTATAAAGAAGGTCTCAGAAAAAAAAAAAACCTGCAGGCTTGCACTTCCCCCCAAAAAAAATCCTGCAGGAAAATCAGGTCGAAAAAAAAATTCATACACTGAAAAATTTTTGACCCCCCTCCCAGGATTTCTAATGGTCCACCCCTAAGGACTCTTTCTTTCCATTTCGAAGTCTTCAAAAGCATGTTTACATTTTGGTAATGGAAAATGAACTTCTGAAAAATTGAAGTGTAGAGTACAGAAGAGGCCATATTTGTTTGAATCTGATAGTCTTCTCTGAGTGACAAACCGATTCTCTCTAGTCCCCCCTAAAACCCAGACATGTGCTCAGTAGACGAATTCTGATTGGTTCAACCTTCCCGAAGCCTTTTATAACAATAGGAGGCAAAAATAACTTTCTAGGGGAGGCAGGGGTGAGTTCGCGTACACTAAAATATTCGTGCATAAATTTGCATGCAAAATCGTGACACAAAAAATAAAAATAATAAAAACAAGAGGCTGCAAGCAGCCTGCACTCATGCGCATGCGTACGAAAATTTTATGATATATTTTAAACATGGTAAGAAGATGTCCGATATGAAGAAGAGTTACTCCTTTCATTCAGTCATCGTTCCTGCAAACTGCGTTCTTTACTATTGAATGTTTTGTAAATGAAGGCTGTACCACAATGAAGCCACTGATTGTTCTACGTCTTATATATACCTAACGTGAACATTAGTAATGTAAGTAGGGTTGTAGGAGATGCTGTCGTGACACTTCAGTAACGCTGTTTTACCGGAAGTGGGAGTAGCCGGAAGTCACTAAACAGGAAGTCTATGAACCGGAAGTGCCAATTTAAAATATGCGTGCATAAATTTGCATCCAAAATCGTGACACCAAAAAAAAAAATAATAATAAAAATAATAAAAAAAAAGAAAAACAGAGCCCATTTTATAACTCATGCCGCTACGCGCATGAGTAACAAGACGCTGTGGGAGCGTATACTTGGGCGTCGTTGTATTAGGCGTATTGGAATGAAAATATCTTGGAAACAGTTTAGGGTTTGATGATAGGGAGTGCACTAAGTATTGGGATAGTCTTGTATGTCGTTGACTGCTGGTGCACATTTGTAAAGTGGAACACGTGAAGACTTACGTGAAGTGCGGGTGCAAGGATTAGATTTAACGCTTGTAGAATTTGGAAAAGCTTAATTGTGGCCAGCGAAACTGCAAGGAAAACAGAGAATTCATGGCAGCGCATATTCTGTATTCAGGTTTCAAATTACCCTTTTGACATATGCAAATTCGGTGCACTTTTTCCTGACAACTACAACAAAATTTGTTTTCTGTCTTTTCTGCTACGTGCCTTTCCCCGCTGTATGACATCGATTATTATATTTAGTTTCATTCAAGATTTATCTTCACAATTGGTAAACATGAAGTTCAGAAAGAATTTTAAACATGAATTTTGCGTGACGCTGGCACTTGGGGCCCTTGTTTACATAAAGTGACCTATTTTGGTTTCGTTCGCTTTCTGTCTGAAAACTCACTCCACTCGAAATTCTTCCATAGCAGTTCACAGCCAGCCGTTCGAAATTTTTGTTCTGTTTCGGCCGTTCACTGCAAGCCATTCAAAATAATTGTTCAGGCGTTCAAATGAAATTCGATCTGTTGGCAGATCTCGTTGCCTAGCACGTGATCAAAATCTGCCGTGAAGAAATTGTTCTTTCTTGTTGCACCTTTCTCGATGTAGTGCGAAGGTTATTTTATTGTTATATCTAGAAGAACTAGTCGTTTGAAACTGTATTTTTGTAATGGACGATTTTATATAAGTGATTTGTCCGCCCGTTTTAGCGCACGGATGGGAAATTGTCATAAATCGGACCGTTCCATTCTAAAGAGTCTAAAGATGTACATGTACCTTTGAGAATTCACAACTCGAATAATATTCCATCGATTCAATTGAATTAAAGACTGAATAACGGCTAAAGAGTAAGCGATCAAGATATCAGAATTTATGTGCCACTAGAATTTAATTTTCGCCGGCGAGCATATCAAGAAAGCGTTGAAGCTAGCCGAGACGCCAGCTGACCAGTATTCTTCTCCTCGTTACGCTTGACTGAGTTTGACGCACGCGCATTAGAGCCCAATTGCAAAATCCGTGCACTACCAAAACTGCATTTTATAACTTGGGCTCTCCGCCCAAGTAACAAGAAAAACGAAGCCCATTTTATGACCTCATGGCGCTTTGCGCATGAGGTAATAAAGGCTGTGCCACAATGAAGCCAGTGATTTTTCTAAGTCTTATATATACCTAACGTGAACATTAGCGATGTAAGTAGGGTTGTAGGAGTCACTGTCGTGACACCTAAGTAACGCTGTTTTACCGGAAGTGAGAGTAGCCGGAAGTCACTAAACAGTAAGTGTAAACCGAAAGTGCACAATTTAAAATATGCGTGCATAAATTTGCATGCAAAATCGTGACACAAAAAGTAAAAACAACAAGAAAAACGGAGCCGAAACCTTACCTCATGCCGCTTCGCGCATGAGTAATAACAAGAAAAACCGAGCCCATTTTTTAACCTCATGCCGCTTTGCGCATGAGTTAACAACTAGGCCGAAAAAAACTTTATTGATGTTATTAAAATGCCAATGTCATTCGCTGGTTTGCCGGTTTACGTCAACACGGCATAATAATCTGGTAAACGTGTACACTAGATTTTGACCGTGCACACGCTAAACGGACGCCTTTAAGTTACAAACTGTTTATCGAGATGACACCGTAACGGGAGATGAACCAAGGGCAGCAGCGCTAGAGGACAGGGAGTATAACACGGCTGTAGGAGGAAACTATCAGTTCCATCCTCTCCTATCCTCCCATCCACCACTCTTTCAGCCCCCCTTTTCCCTCGTCCCTTCCCCGAACGACGCCTTTCAACGTTTCCTCCATCGCTGGAGAGGTAGCATTTCATGCTCTCGGCAGTGAGTGGAGAAAATTAAGCGTTAAGAGGAAAAAAATTTGTTTACAGTCAAGATATATAGTCACACATTTCGGTCTTGATTATGATTTATTTAGGTTTTCGAGCTCCGGGTATCACTGCATGAATCCTCCATTCCACCCCCACCCCCCCCCCCCCCCATCCCAACTATTGCAAATTACCGTGTGGTACCTCCCTCCGAGAATGGATCAGTACACAAGCCAACAAAACCTAGACGTTTTTGTTGCAGAAAAACTATTTGTAGTAAACGCGATATAATAACCGCACTTTGTTTGCAAAGTAAGATGGCCGCAGATAGTCATACTGCATTCGTTTTTTTTTTTCCTTTTTACTTCTTACACGTGTTAAAATCGTGAGACATGAAAAAAATAGGTACCGAGAACTCTTTTCAACTCAGCGAATAACCGCTGTTGGAAATTCTACGTCCAATCTTTAAAATAATAAAGACCGGTTAAAAATTGTACTGTACCGAACTCACCTGAAAGATTTACATAGCAAATATTAAAAGGATTCACACACATCTGCGCGTCTTTCTTTGTGAGTCACTTAAAAATAAGAGGGGACAGACAAAATTGCACTTCTGCTTTTTTAGACTTTGCGAGTTAGATTTTGGTAGTGGTTAGATGTCCATTGAAGCGTGTAGTGGCAAGAGTTATGGCAGACAGGCAATATGCGATAGGACTTTATCCGCAGAGCTCGACCATTTAAGCTGGTAATCCTCTTGTTTGGACGCCGTCATTAGTAATATATCCGTTTAGCCCTTCATCTTCCAAGCTAGATTGCCTGTAGATTCGAAAGATCGAAAAGTCATGAGTAAGTTGAATTCTGCAAATTGCTAAAAAACTAAAAGCTCCTCTGAGAAATGCTAGTTCGTAGCGTTTACCTATTTGAATTCCGTGGCCCAAACGCGTTCCAGAAAAAAAGACCCTGGGAACGAAGTTATGGCAAAGTTCAAATTCGGGAATACTGATCTCAAGTTGCGTTTAGAGCAGTTTTCAATTCAGTGTGAAAAGTAATTACACAATTGCTTTGGTTTTGCATTGCTACGCTTTGTGATTGGCTAAAAAATCTCGCGCCACTTTCTCGACCAATCAGAAGTAAAATCAAAACCAATCGTCACTTGCTCGCAAGCGTTTTCCAGTGCTTGGCGCCGCTGACATGGAATTGCTTCGAGCTCTGATTGGTTCATTGGATTGTTTACGGCTGTTACGATTGGTCAGAGTAATTACTTTTGTTTTGGTTTTGCACACTCAATTAAAAACTGCTCTAATAAAACATCAATTAAAAGCAATAACAATTAATTAAAAAAAAAAAAACTAAAACTAACCGTACCACGGAAAAGTAGTGCTCGATAGCTTTCACTTAAATGGATCACTTATTGTCGACATGGCATGGCGTTCGGTTTCATCTTGGAGCGAACAGGTTTATATTAATAAAGCCGAGGGGTTAAATTCTTTATTCGAGTTTTCCAAGACAGCGTAGACTCTAAGTACTCTGTTATTTTTCTCAGGGATAGTCGAACGAGCCAAACAAAGAGCGGGCGCGAAAAAACGTCTCCCGTGCAGAAACGCGTCGAGCGGCAGACTACTATCGCTTGTGTGTGTTTCGTTCTTTCGACTATCCCGAAAAAACTCAGAGGAGGACAAGACTGCTAGTATAACAAAGCGACACAATATGAGCTTGTAACAGCATTTAGGTAGTCGAACTGTAATCTTGTATTCAGATCTCACTCGACTCTTGTCGAACTGAGCTAAGTCATCTTTTAGTTCAGAGTTTTAGACCAAAGAAACATTGATCGAGCCCAATCGAGTTTGTAACATTTGTTGGAACACTTGTTTGAATATGGAATTCGAAAAAGTACAACCTACCTTTTTACAAGTCACATAGACAGCCTGTTCACATATACCGGCGATGCTTCACGTCTGAGAGGGAGAAGAAGCTAGAGCTGACCTCAAGTCCATCATAAAGCTACAGATTCAATGAACAGTATTCAAGTTATGCTATTTTATCATCTAAAAGGCGTTGTTTGTTAATCTACTTTTTTCAATGACTCAGCTAAACGGATAATAGACCTCGTATTGCAACTCGAATATTTTGCCAAAACAACAAAATAGCTTGATGCCCTTCCTGCAATGTTTTTGTGAAATGTTATATTAACATAAAAAAAATAGAGCACTCGCTTACTTTACATCCTGTTACAAAATAATGTCCCATGTTTTCAAATCTGTCCCTTGTTCTCTTATCCTACTCGATCTTCAAATAACGGTGTGGTAAACTTACATGCATTGAAAGGAAATTTGTGAATACGTATAAGCATCAATGGAAATAAAATAAATGCAATAAACAATGAAATGTAAATAATCAAGATCGGACCCTATATTTCCTTGGCCGTGACTGTGTACAACTGGTTGGAAAAAGTTCCTTATTCCATTTATTTTTCTATTTTTGTCATGATCGGTTTAGTACACTCCCTCGATCCCTCTCAAGTCCTTCGTATGACAAAACCGGATATGATAACGTAAAAAGGGGGTATAATAAACGTACATATATGATACAAATTACAGAGGACAACTCGATGCAGAATTAACTGTATGTTGATACTCTCTCTTTCTCTTACCATCTCACAAGATAGGTTTAAGCTGACTGTGATCATGACGGTGAAATAATCAATAATAAGAAACAGGGTGCGCCCATTGGTCATAAATCCCTGGTGGGTTTAAATAAAAAGAATATACGTCAAATAACCTATAGTACATCAATCATTTTGTTTATCAGGCAGGTTTACTGTTCGTATATGAATAGGGGGTGCTGTTACACTAGACAATGTTTCATGCAACTTGTCTCGTCGAGGGAGACAAATTGCAAGAAACAATGCCCAGTGTAACACCCTCCAGGCAACTTGTCTCGCAGCATCGCAACGCACGGTTTTTAGTTGTTGCGAGACAAGTTGCACGAAATATTGCCTAGTGTAACAACGCCTTTAGCAACCACGACGGCAACGCCAATGTGACTGAATTGTCCAGGAGCTAAATTGGTAGGGGCGGCTTTCAAGTTCAAATAGAGCAAGGAAAATTAACTATCGTGTGTTCAATTCTCCAAAAAAACCTATAATTTGATAATTTGACGTTGTTGTTTTGCTGGGAACGGCAAAGAAATGTATCAAATGTAAAACACACGTGCACAGGCATTGTTTTCGTTCATTCAACCCATTGTTTTGTTGTGCTGCTCTCGCTGCCGTTGCATCAATGGAAACCCAATGTTCCAGTATTGCTTAAAATTGCTCACAAACTACAAAAAATGTCTTTCAAGTTTTTTTTTAACCCGTTGACACCTGAACCGCCCGTAACCGCCCGTAACCGCCCGTACAAGACTCCACTGCTTTAAAAAATTGTAACTTTCTCAATCGTGCGAACATTGCCTTAACTAGCAGTTGTGAGCATTGACTAGAAAGTCTTTCAAATTGAGATACCCAATAAACACAAAAAAGTCAGCGATTTTTGCAGAATATCAGCGTTTGAATTTGGACAATAACAAAAATTACCGTTTTTAACGTCATAGAAAAACAACAAAAATCACTTTTTTGCCTTAGGTTTTTTTAAATAATCATCGTGACAAACCCAAAAGTCAACATTTACAGCAAAATTCAGTCCTAGTCCTAGCTTAGCAGTGAATTTTTTTGCTCATATTCATTGCTGAATAATTGATAATAATAATAATAATAATAATAATAATAATTGAATTACAGCTTCTTATTCTAGTGCATACTCACCTTGCCTCGATTTTAAACATCACCACCGCACTGCATGCTGGGAAATAACGAGATTTTTTTGATAGCGTTCCTTCTGTCCTCCACACATTTCATATTTATACTAAGTCCACAGCCACTCCGACCCACCGCCGAAATTTCGCGCTTGTTGTGTTCTCCTGTGGTCGCAACTTCCAAAATATGCCGCGGTAGGTCGAGCAATTCATCCAGAGTCGAGTCCCAAAACTACTTCGTTTCCTGGCGGCCATTTTTCCAGTTCGGCGAGCCACGAGCCAAATTCGTAAACGAAGTACAACACCTAACTCGCGTCGTTCATAAAGTGGACTCTGAACTACCTTCAAGCTTAATGATGCTCATTAGGTAGCTACTAAAGATGAAAAATGGCTGTGGACTTAGCAACACCAAAATGCCAACGTCAGAATGACGTTTCCAGTAAACTCGAGCCTTCGGTGTTTTAGAACAGCAGCACTTTCAATATTAACTCCAAATATGAAGTCACGAAATCCCATGGGGCGTGTGTATGCAGAAAATCACTCAAAAACGTAAAAATCCTCAGGTGTCAATGGGTTAAAGTGCCTATGAAATGAAATTTTCGACCCAAATTTATACCAAAAAATTGGGGTCCATGTTCCACTGATTCATAATTTTAAAATTTAAGTTATGGTCAAGGAACGAAAAGTATTTTTTTGGACGTCCAGGACCTGGAACTAGTATAAAAAGTAAAGTAAAGTAAAGTTTAATTCCAACATCACCGCGAATTAATGAATTACAATGTTGTTACAAACGGAAAAGTTAAAATTATATGCAGGCGTTTGTGAACAGGGGACTGGGTTACAAAAATCTAAAAATATCAATTTACAGGCAATTCTATGGTGATCTAAAGATACAAATAGGTTTATATAATATACACAATTCTAAGTATATATGTATGACTATATATATGATCTATAAACTAATGATTATTTAAGGTCAAGATTGTACTTGGAAAAAAAATTATATTGTTCTTTGCGTTTCTCGTTTGATAGTGATGCGTGCACTCTCTTGTCATTGGGAGACGTTTGAGAGTGGACTCCCTCTTGAGATCTTTCGTCAAGTGTATTTACACAACGTTCACTGCGTCTTTCATCTAATCTGGGTAGCTTTAGGAATTGAAGAGCTTATGAGTAGGAAAGCGCAGATTTTGATAGCACGTTTCTGTATGCGTAACCTCCCTTGGGATACGCCGTCTGATTCAGTGCTAAAAATTGCAGGATGGAAATCGATTTTTCATATTTACAAACTGTCCTTAATAAAGCTTTTTATAATGTAGTGAGTGGCAGAACTCCGGCACTGCTCTCAAATATGGCCACACATAAGAATATTAAATATCACTTAAGGGATAACAAGATCGAAACTCCGCGATTTTGTTCGTATTATATTAAAAACTCGATCAGTTATCGAGGTGCTGTACTTTGGAACATTGCATTCAGATACCACACTGACAATTTTATGCAATTTTATGCCAGAGCTAGAAAGGACGATTTTATTAGACAACTGGACTTCAATGCAACCTCGATTCAAACGCAAAGTAGGAACGTAACGGATTTTAAGTTTCACTTATATGAACAACTATGTATATAATTATTATTAATTTTAATGTATATAAAAAATGTTTTAATTTGGAGCTAGAAACACGCGCACGACCCCACAGGCAAGACTTTTGCTTTAACTTATATTGTGTATAAATAAAGAATGTTGTTGTTCGACTTCTTGTGAGAGGCAAGAGGGCAGGGCGTGGTGCCATACTACACAACAATATTCAAGAATAGATCGTATCAAAGTGATGTAGATAGACATTAGGTCTTTAGTCTCAACACCCCCTCGACGAAGTACTTGGAGTATTTTTTTTTTTTACATTTTTTATTTACATTTTTAAAGTTTATATTCCAACAAATAATATACAAGGTAACAGTTTCAACTATTATTACAGCATAAACTTAATCACATAACTTAATAACTAAAATAATAACTAAACACTTTTTACTCTACGGTCAATAAAACACAAAACAAAGACAATGTACAAAGGATAAGGGAAAAAACTCAATAAAGGGAAAAATCTCAATAAAGAGAAAATAATCAATTTAACTTCTCTATTTTATATTTAAAGATGACGTTATTAATAAATTCCGATATAATAGTTGGATTTTTATTTAACTTGCTGGTCAGAAGTAGATATAGTATTTCATAAATAAAGGGGTAACTGAACTTTCTCACGACCCCCTTCAGCAGCGTGTTGCTTAGATAGACCAAACAAAATTTCTTCTGACACGATGTTAAAGTTAGCATTGTTAGCAGTGTTGAACTAATCCACGACCTGGCGGACAAAACACTTAGTAAACTGGCATTCTATGAAAGTATGCTCAATCGAGTCCAGCTCTCCACAATATAAACAATAGCCATTGTCTTTGATGCCATATCGAAATAATTCCGTTTTGGTGACAACGATTCGATGAAGAAACTTGAATTGAAACTCTCTTGACTTATTTTCTCAGCCTTGAAAAGTTTACTCCAAGTATCACTATGTATTTGGAATAGTTCATTCCAACGCTCTGTACCAGTTGGGGTCGATCTATGTAATTTGCTATTCAACAGCCGGTAAAAATCCTTTGATTTTGAATTTCATTAAATCTACCTCTGTATCCCTATCAAGTTGGAAAATTGTGGATCCTTCCACATAACTTGCTCCTATTGTATTGTCTGTGTCTTTCGCTTTATTCAGTAAATGATTCGGGATAGCACTAGCTTAGCATTTGGTAATACTGAAGAAAGTTGGTTTTGCAGTTGTATTTGGCAAGAAATTCTTGGAAGGTGAGATATTGCCCAAATTCATTTAACAGATCCTTAACTGAAACAACTGATACCTTTGCAGAACCATGTTTTGAAAAATACTAGCTTTTCGATATTGAAATGTCTTGTTATTGAATATTAAAGTCTCTTTATCATAGTTAAAGTGGTAAAGAGATCTAGATTTAAGTTCATTAAAAAGAAGAGAATGTCTTTATAAATGTTTTTGGCAGGCTCTCAAACTATTTGATGCTGTAATTACACCTCAAAAGAAAATTGAGACCCCCGTACCTCTAAAAAAATGGTTTGGGACTGTTTTCCAGTTTCGTCTGGTATCTTCCAGAAGTCTAGGTATCCATGCTAACCTTAGCGCTTTATGCATGAACATTATTTCAAGATCTACCATACGAAGACCTCCTTTGTCACATTCTTGATAAATAATGTCACGTTTGATTTTGTCTCGTTTATTCTTCCAACACAATACAATACAATACAATACAATACAATACAATACAATACAATATTAACACAACACAACACAACACAATACAATACAATGCAATGCAATGCAACACAATACAATACAATACAATACAATACAATACAATGCATACAACACAATACAACACAACACAATACAATACAATACAATACAATACAATGCAATACAACACAATACAATACAATACAATACAATACAATGCAATGCAATACAACACAATACAATACAATACAATACAATACAATACAATGCAATACAACACAATACAACACAACACAACACAACACAACACAATACAATACAATACAATGCTGTTTAGTGTGTCATACGCTTAGCTATAAATGTTAAAAAGCAAATGTTAAAAAGCGATTTTTAATATTTGCTGCAACTTCTTTGAGGACATTAAGTAAAGATGCTGAATATATCAAAGACGACAATCCGGCGATACACGTATTTCTAGTTAGGACTCATCAGCATGGCATGGCCGTCGGGACCCTATACGAGACGAAAGCCGTTTTCAGGTGCCCTCCACTGCTGAGGGGTGTACATGCACCCATACCGTCATGTGGTAGCTGTTGGCCGGGACTGCAAAACAATCCTTGGCAATGCGTATGAAGATGTGAATCGCCTAAACTAATAGGGATACAATATTTAGTCTTTACTTAACCATCTAAACTTGTTGATTAATTATTAACGTCCTTATAGCGTAAGATGTAAGTCATGCCTTAGTTCTCAGTTAATTTTCTAGAATCTAAACTCTTCTAAAGGCTTTTAATTTTTAAACCTATCTTTACCATTATAAACGAGCGGATCCGTACCGATAGTTCGCAATTGTTTCACAGAAAATAGTGCTATTTTGTCTTTGCTGTTATTGTTGTTGAGTTGAGTTGAGAAATCGGGAGCAAACTGCAGTGGACATCACAGCATGCCAATGGCGGAGCGACATACAGGCCGCTCTGGGGAGAGCGCGTACATTAATAAATGTACTAGTGCCATAGCGACTCATGACGGACTCCAGCAATTGAAAATGCAGAGGAAAATTTAAACCAAACTGTTGAAGATAAACAAACGCTTCAGTAATTTTTAAACATCTGTATACTTCACTATGGAATTGGATTTTAACCAGGAAATCGAACACACAGACGTAGTTTTTCGGCTTAATAGAACACCGGATCAAAGTTTTTAAGATCGACTGATCGAGACTTTGCTGCGCCAAAAACAATAACATATCAAAAGCCACGCGCGTCTGGAAGAATATTTCAACACTTGAAAAAAAAAACAGCCGATGAAATCCATTTTAGAAACCACATTTTTATTACTTGAGCGCAGGCGGCCAAGTATAAAAATGCAGTTTCGTAGTCGCCAAATTTGAAATCGGGCTCTAATGCGCGTGCGTAATCCATCAAACTCAGTCAATCCTCAGTCAAGCGTAACGACGAGTAGAATATAACTGTCAACTCGTCAGCTGGCGTTTCGGCTAGCTTCAACGCTTTCTTAATAGCGTTGAATTTGAATGAATGTTGAATGCTAAATTTAGCTTTGGGCCGGGCTGGCTCGCCTCATGTAATACCGGGCTGAAGGTGATCCCGGCTAATCCGACTGATATAGTCATATATCAAGGAGGCATATCTGCATTAGCCGAAACCAAGCAAAAAAAACAAACAAACAAACAAACAAACAAAAAAATTCAAACAAAAACAAAGCATTGACACAAACCGTTAAAAAAATTTTAGATTCTGTCATTATTTTGAAGAATTCGTTCAAGTTTAATATGGTTCTATAAATATTTGCCTGAAAACGTACTTTGAAGGCCATTGTTTGAACTATTTCGATGTACACTATCATAAACAACAAAATGGTGCATTCTGCCCAACAATGTTGCGTTGCAAATTGCATTTTGTAGAAAGTAGAAGTGACGTCTACTTTCTGCAACATCAAATGTTGTTTCGCGCGTAGGTGGTAACACGCGCAACATCAGGGCTGCAACCTGCAACGCAACACTATTACGCGACAAGTTGTACGATATTTTGTTGCCCGTGTTATTTCACTTATAGTCTCATTAGTATTGGCATTTTAACGCCCGCCAAAAATCATTGATCATAAAGATATGAGATTCAAACAGGGATACATTAAAGAGAAATGAAAGAGTTGCAATTTGAGGCTGAACAAATTTTCAGACCTCGACAGGATTCAAACCCATAAACCTTTGCGATTTTGGTGCAAACGCTCTACAACTGAGCTGCATGTGGCCAGATGAGAAATTGGTTTGTAAGTTTTATTATACTGTGAAGTGATGAGTATGATAGACTACGAGCAGTCTCTCTTTCCCAGCATTCCGGCGAGCGAGAAACAAAAGCGCGCGGCCATTATCCGTCCGCTAATGTTTTTTCGTTTCTCGCTCGACGGACTAAGTTGGGAAAGAGAGACTGCTCGTAGTCTATGAATATGATAACGTGTGTTTTAAAAAATTAATTCATATGAACTCCGCTAAAGAGAATTAAGGAAAAAGAACGAGAACATCGCAGAGAGATGATCTCTTTCTCTTCAATTATCTTTACCACAGTTGATATGAATTTATTTTCATACACACATTATCATAGGGATACATATGTTGTAAATTAATACCAGATGTGACGGCTTTCTAACGTAATATCAGCACGTATAGGGCAAACGTCGAATCTAAGTCGCGTCGAATATATTAAAAATAGGTTGGACAAAAAGTCGACTTAAGGAGGCTCGTACCCATTTCTCAAGTCCACACCCTTTCAATTTTAATGGGCCATATCTTTTGTTGTAGTGCATAAAAAGACAAGCCACTATGCATGCAAACACACAATACATTGAACTTTATGGGAGTATAGGATTTGTTTACATCGGTGCTTCCATGGCAACCGAATGGTGATCCTCTGAAATTCACAAGTTGCGGAGTTTCTCTAGATCAAGAGAAATTTTTGTAAAACCCGCTAGTGGACTAATTGATAACACCATGGGCTTCAACTGGACAAAGTTTGAAAGAAATGTATGAGAGCGTTTTCGAAATTTTTAGGGATGAAGTTTTGGGGATTATAAATACAGTGAAAAACATACTATCGACATAATTGGCTAATATCTAAAGAAAATGATGCGCGATGGGGATGCAGTTTCATCTCATAGTAGTTTGATTCCATTTGAAATGGTGTGTGAAAAAGTGAGGGGGTTGCTTTGGCCGATTGCGAGAAAGAAGGATTTGATTAGCGTGCGTTCAGCTGCTCTTGTTGCCATTTTTGTATGTAATTTGGTCTACGCCTACAAATGTGATGATAATTTGGAAACCGCGAGATAAATTTTTTTAAAAATTTGACAATCTCGCGATTGGTCATCAATTTATATGGCCTGCAAGTTTCAAGGACATTGAAGACATGCAAGGCAATAAAATAGGGCCTCCAATGAACCAATTTTTTCCCGCAGAGTTTGTGTTTACAAGTGAGCGTCCTCATTAGTCACGGGTATTGTTTTCAAGTTTCATATGCACGTGCAAAACTTTACAAAAAAATTTATTTGCATCGAACAGAACGCTCGATTGCTTTCCGAAGAATTTTCCGAAACATGCTAATAACTGGCTTGCGTTACGAATAGCAATGACAACAGTACTGATGAAGACAACGTCGGAAACGTCACGTTTCATCAAGTGCCGGATGCAGAAATGACACATTTATGATTGTCTCACTCTGGTTATTTGTTGCAATCGGCGTAGCATCTGTTCCTTATTTAGATATAAAATAGCGCAAAGCAGAATTCTCAGCTAAAATATAGAGTTGTCACGCTGTTCTTGCGTGTGACATATTAAAGAAGCACTGTTTCTGCATTAAGTTTATAAATTTCCCTAATTGGGATATTTTCTTCTTCTCCTGCAATTTTAAAGAGACCCTCGGTATGGCTGCATTACAGCGTAATAGCTCAACATCGAGTACGTAATGTTATTACAATTCTCAAGCCAGCTATTAGCATCTTTCGGAAAATTCTTCGGAAAGCAATCGAGCGTTCTGTTCCGATGCAAATAAATTTTTTGCTAAAGTTTTGCACGTGCATATGAAACTCGAAAACAATACCCGTGAATAATGAGGACGCTCACTTGTAAACACAAAATCTGCGGGAAAAAATTGGTTCATTGGAGGCCCTATTTTGTTGCCTTGCATGTCTTCAATGTCCTTGAAACTTGCAGGCCATATAAATTGATGACCAATCTCAAGATTGTCAAATTTTTAAAAAAATTTATCTCGCTGTTTCCAAATTATCATCACATTTGTAGGCGTAGACCAAATTACATACAAAAATGGCAACAAGAGCAGCTGAACGCACGCTAATCAAATCCTTCTTTCTCGCAATCGGCCAAAGCAACCCCCTCACGTTTTCACACACCATTTCAAATGGAATCAAACTACTATGAGATGAAACTGCATCCCCATCGCGCATCATTTTCTTTAGAAATTAGCCGATTATGTCGATAGTATGTTTTTCACTGTATTTATAATGCCCAAAACTTCATCCCTAAAAATTTCGAAAACGCTCTCATACATTTCTTTCAAACTTTTAGCCTGTTCCAGGCGTTCAGATAGTGGGGAAAACGCGAATAGTTGGGGAAGGCGCGAAGAAAAGCGAGCGAAAAAATTGCGGGAGGCGAGGCGAGGGAACGCCTGTAAACATTCTTAACAAAATGTCCTTCCGCCCACTTTTAGACCGCCAACTCAGTTGTCAATCATCTGTCAATTAAAATAGGATTAGATTTCCTGGGATTAGATCTGATTTGGTGTAATAAAGAGTGACAGGCCTACACGACTCCCTCGCGAGTGTTTTAGCCATTTTATATTTAAGCTCGCAAAATGATGCTTCATGTATTTGTAGCGGGTATATGGAGAATTCGAGGTGACTGAATTAAAAGCCTTCTAAACTCCCAAAATGATACAGACTATAGTCTCGAGGTCATTTGTGTTTTTAAGCTGTCTGCTAGTTTTGACCTCTTTGTCGGGGCGTCTGTTTCATAGCGATGTTCTTTATTATGCCATCGTGGCATTTGTTAGAATAGCTCTGCAGTAAAACCTTTAACATTGCATGTAGGCTTAGAGCAAGCTTCGATTTGGAGGTCATTTTGAAATTATGCTGTATTCTCGGCGGTTTTCTTCAACTCTGGTTTCTTCAACTCGGCGGCTTTCTTCGGTCTGGAGCTCTGGAGCTCTGTTCAATCGGCGGCTTTCTTTAGTTTTGTTTGACCTCTTGCTGTGCTCATGTAGCCATTTTCTAGTAGAAGTTAACCAACGTAACGTTTTTCACTCTCTCTGAATCTCTTAGGTTGTCGGATCTATTAGTTTGAAATTATCGACCGTCAATGGTTTCTTGCAATTAGTTGCAAATATGTTGGTCCGAATTTTCAGAGATAATTGCAGCTTTTTATAAAGCTATGCAATGTTTCATAGAGAGTATAAATCAAGCGCATTTCAGTCACTGCTCCGCTTTGTAGTTGAGAATTGACGGTTTTTCCGGAGCTCTAATCTGTTTTTCTCCATTGTCATTTGTGCAGTCGGTTCTTCTCACTGCATTGTAATGAGTTTCACAGTCTAGCGACTGTTTTGTTTATGCCTCGATGAAAGCTGTCTTTCCTCCGCCAGATCACATTTCTCATCAGCACTCGAGTGTTGACAAAGTGTCATAATTGACCAATCAGAGGGTATACAGGATCCCGGTATACCGGAACAACCTTTTGTTAAGAATGTTTACAGGCGTTCTTTCGCCTCCTCTCCCCAGCCTCCCCGCAATTTTTTCGCTCACTTTTCTTCGCGCCTTCCCTAACTATTCGCGCTTTCTCCACTATCTGAACGCCTGGAACAGGCTATCAAACTTTGTCCAGTTGAAGCCCATGGTGTTATCAATTAGTCCACTTGCGGGTTTTACAAAAATTTCTCTTGATCTAGAGAAACTCCGCAACTTGTGAATTTCAGAGGATCACCATTCCGTTGCCATGGAAGCACCGATGTAAACAAATCCTATACTCCCATTAAGTTCAATGTATTGTGTGTTTGCATGCAAAGTGGCTTGTCTTTTTATGCACTACAACAAAAGATATGGCCCATTAAAATTGAAAGGGTGTGGACTTGAGAAATGGGTACGAGCCTCCTTAATTCCAGCGTGGTAGCAAACGTCGAACCTGTGTCGATCCTATTTCACAAGTTGCATTTCATTAAAACACGGGAATAAGCACGTGGCCCGTGCTATTCACTCGATGCGCGGCTAGTTACTGCTAGGACTTGCTAGCGAAATGCCGAAATACAGTGTTCGTCGGGCCTTTCTTTGGTATTTTAAAATTGCGAAAAATGGAAAGAGAAGACTCGCATTACATACAGCACCGAGAACAGTGTATCAGAGACGACAGCTATTGCTCAAAGTGAATTGCAAATAGGGAATTCGCATCTCAAGCATTTATATTTAGTGTTCGTGAAACACGAAAAACACATTTCTATCACGCTGTGCGATATCAGCAATGACTTTCGATAGCTCGCCATTCCTGGTCGTGAAATTGCAAGTTTGGCAGATGGGGGAGTCGGTATTTTTGTGACGTTTGCGCAGTCCATCACATTTGAATCAATTATTTTGTAATTTGCATGATTTATGAACTGGGTTCAGCGCGAGTTTAGAACCGAACCACTGTCGCATTATCCGACTTGGCAAGTCGAACTTATGCCGAAGTCGAACCAATAAATTTGAGTCGCACTTAATTGCGGCAAACGTCGCACTATTCATGCACCTATTTCAAAATTCATAGGTTCGACGAATTAAGTTCGACTAAGATTCGACGTTTTCCCCAGGCCTAAGACGTCGCTAAAGCGAAGGAAAAGCTTAACTGCGCATTTTAATAACTCTGAAGTTCAAAGTCCAGGTAAGGTTAAATATGTTTCACGCTGCTGTCAATCATAATTTATGGCGACAAACATTGGACCCCTGAACAGAAACTGACAAAATTGATCGAAATCCACCAATCACAACCCACAAACATGACCACGTGACCATTTTGGGTAGACCATCTTTGTTTCCTTAATCATCCGCTATAATATTACGAAAATGTGATGTTTTTTGAGTTTTGAACTTCAGAATCTGCGTGTTGTTGGTATGAACAGCGCAGCACAAAATAGACCTCTTTAGCTTGTACATTTTGTTTTCCCAATGTAGGTCATGTGATGTTCACCCTAGAGAACTGTTTCTTTTAAATTTTGTTTTCTTCACGTGCATATGTATGCATAATTTGTGAAAAGACAAAGGACAAATTCCCTTGAGAACATCACATGACCTACAATGGGAAAACAAAATGTACAAGCTAAAGAGGTCTATTGGGATCTTAACTCGAATCTTTCAAATTGAAACTTCAGCACATGATTTTACGCATATTTTGTAACACATTATGACACCAACAACCAGTTTGACAGACTTAAAAACATCCACAGTAAAATATTTCAACCAAATTATTTTACAAGCCATTTTATTAGTTTTCCCTTAATTTGCAAGTGCTTGAAACTTGCCAAATTCAGTAGTTAGTCTAACATACCAGCCCACAACTTGGTTAGCTTTCAATAACAAAATCATCGCTTCTAATTGAATCATCGTGTATATGTGACGTAATTCAAGTCTACCTTAAAACTACGCTCGTTAATATAGACTACGAGCAGTCTCTAATTTTTCTTTAAGGTAGTCGAGCGCCCGCGCACGTAGATCGTGGGCTGAAACCCTCGATTCACGCGCCTCGCGGCTTCGCCGCTCCTACTAACTAAATAAGAGACTGCTAGTCTGCGCTCGTACGATTTGAAAATTACCCATCTGATTTCCCAATAAAGTCAAACAACTAACACCTTGTTATATTTCTAATTATTAGGTAATATTTCAATAGCGCAAAAAAACATCGTCTCCTTTATGCATATCGTTTTCTGACACCAGGCATCTAAGGCTCTGTACAAAAATAAAAAATAATAATAAAATAAATAAAATTAACACATTTTTATATTATTTTATTCCTGTTTGTACTAAAAAATGTGCATAGTTACTAAAAGAGGTAATAGTAAATAATGTAATATTTTCTTCACAACGTTATCTGCGCAACGTGCACTGGAAATGTGGAAACAACCTGATGATGATGATAATGATGACGGACAGACCGAACAGAACAAAGTTCAATGCTGGCCAAAGTTAAGACCTAACTTCTGCTGAAAGAATGACCCAAAGGATTTTCCACCGACGTGTTCTCTTTTAACGCCATTAAAAACAAAAAATGCCCTGAGTTGATTCGTAAAATACTGACCAAAAAAGCAATCATAGGTAAATTAACCAACCTGCAGTTTCTTCTTCGAGGTCGACAGGCCCCAGAGATACAAATACGTCTTTGTCCATGATATACAACTTGTTTTCTCTCCTCCGCCTTCTGTTTTCCGCACAGCCTGTATCGCAGACAGACCCTGTGTCGGATAGCCTACACGTCCGAACATCACAGTGAACGTAAAGCCGTGAGGAGGGCACGTTCCGGAATTTGAAAGCTTTAAAGGTGAACTTTTGTGTGGAAGACTTTTTGTAGATGTACTTGAGGGTGTAGTCACGGGGGCAGCTAACAAAAAATAAGAAATGAAACGAATCTACTGTTAAACGGGCTGTGCCAACACCGCGGTGAATACTCCCCGAAAATTTGGGTGGGGGTGTGTGGGACGCGTCTTAAAAACCTTACCATATTTCAGACCAAAATATGCAATTTTCCCTACGCTATTTCAGACCTGACCTAAAATTCGATACCCTATTTCAGACCAGGAAGGGCGTCTTATTCCCGATGTTAATCAAACCACATTTCTCAAGGGATGGAAAACGTACTAGCTTCTTCTAAAAACCATTCCCAATTTCAGACCAGAGTGCGCAAACCATACTCTAGCTATTTCTGACCAAAACGGCTTGAAAACCATACCCTTTAGGCCGCACATACCTATATAGCTTATATAAGGGAGTAAACCCCTCCCCCCCCCGGGGGGTCAACACAGGGTAGATAGATAGATAGATAGATAGATAGATAGATAGATAGATAGATAGATAGATAGATAGATAGATAGATAGATAGATAGATAGATAGATAGATAGATAGATAGATAGATAGATAGATAATCTTTATTTAAACACGGTAAAAATTCGTCAGCTAAAAATCATTATAATACTTAACACAAAGCAATAAACTAATATTAAAAAATGTCTATATATGAAGAATTTAATTAAATAATAAAAAGCTGCTTTCCACGAATGCCGTGCCTTATAGTTCCTCTTTGAGAAGTCGTTTAAATTGCCCAAAGGACTCAGCTTTCCTTACATTATGAGAAAGGCTGTTCCAGAGCATGGCGCCACTATAACTGAAACTATTTTTATAATAGTTTGTGCGCGGCAATGGAACATTAAGTTTATCCTCAGAGTCCCTTAGGTTGTAACTAATTTCTCGCTTCTCAAATTTAGAACTTAGATAGTTTGGAGCCAACCCGTGTAGAGACCTATAAACCATCGTAGCTCTTTGAATTTGTTGCTGGCAGGCAAGATTTTTCCATCCTAGGAGTTCTAATAGGTTACCAGCATCTACGTCATAGTTTGAATAGGTCAAAACACGAGCTGCTCTGTTTTGTAGCTTTTGTAGTTTATTCTGCAGAGTTATCCCACAGTTTCCCCAAACAATGTTGCAGTAGTCGAAGTGTGGCTGTATCAATGCTTGATAAATTAAGTATAAGGTCGCTTGAGGAACGAGGTGCCTAATTCGTTTCATGGCCCCAATACTAGAAGCGACTTTCTTTGTGACTTTCTCGATGTGGTCACTCCAGCCAAGTTTGTCATCAATGGTCACCCCAAGTGATTTTGTGGTAGTGACCCGGTTAACTTGAAGATCTTTAATTGCAAGTGCTGGGGAATCCGTGAGAGTACTTAGCCTCTGTCTAGATCCGATAAGCATAAATTCAGTTTTAGTCATATTTAGAGTGAGTTTGTTTGCTTTCAGCCAATTGTAAACGTTTTCTAAATCTTGGTTTAGATATAATTGAATGTCGTCTGCATTATTACTTGCGTAAGTAAGGTGGGTATCGTCAGCATACATCCTCGGCTCGCAGTTTAAGAGACAATTTGGAAGATCGTTAATATATAACAGAAATAGTAGTGGTCCTAGGATCGTCCCCTGGGGAACACCACAACTTAAAAGACAACTTTTTGAGAGCGATCCGTTAATAGAGCACATTTGGGTACGATTCTCTAAATATGACTTAAACCATCGATGTGCATTACCATATATGCCATAATTTCTTCTATTTTCACCGCGCGAATTGATTTTACCAGAGCAAAATTATTAACGTGATGGAACACAGCATCGGGCGATCGTGTCACGTGTACGGTGAAATTTTGAGACTCCTGCTGACACACCCATAGTAACTTTTGCATGCGGCTTTCGGCTTGAGGATATAATTTCCTAGTTCAACGTAACAACATTGGAGGGTGAAAATCAAGGAAGTTTGCTTTTATTCAAACTTACCCATGTTCAATGATTGTATATCTGGTCTGGTCACGTGGGTCTTTTGTTGGTGTCACCCAGCATTCCTCGAGGAAAGCAATAAGGCTCTGGTCGCGTGATTTGACATCAAGTTGGAAATACATTGTTTGGCCGATATTCACATTGACAGGATATTGGTTCACCATTATATTGTACTTAGAGTCCTTAAACATGTCCATTTCGTAGGTGAACTTGCCAGCGCCATCGGCTAAAATAAGACAATTATAATTGGGTCAAATTATCAAGCCATTAACCAGGGGGAAGGGGGCGGAGGTAATGCTTGGGTGAAGGGTACCACCCAGAACTCGAGAAGAAAAGGTCATATATGGCCTATCAGGCTGGCGTTTCAGCATTTCTTAGAATGGACCAACAAGGAATAATTCCCATTATTATGCTATAACAAACGCAAATGATTTAGTTAATCCTTTTAATCCTTTCACAGCCAGAGTCAATTATGGAGACATGTAACATCGTTCTAACTTTTAAGTCTGTCGACGAAATATTATGGTGTGACCATTTAAGCAACAATCCGTGTAAGAAGTAGGCAACCCAAATGCACGGAATGCAGAAAGGTGTGAATTGTGCTATTGTTGAAACCGTCCTAAAACATGAAAATCGACCATAACTTCATCAGGCAGCGCATTTATTTATCTCTAGTTTACTAATTGATTCCCTTTTAGTGAAAACTATTGTGATTTTTAATGCAACAAAAATTCTATGTGGGAACATGGAAAATTAGAAGTCTTTCTTGGCCATTGTTTTGGAGTCTCACGATTGGATGAAATCTTGTAACACAAAAGAAACATCGCTTTAAAATAAAGTTTCAGTAAATTTTATTTCAAAACCATGTTGTCCATAGGTTGACGTATTCTCAGCACGAAAATCTAAACATTCTTATGTGGGGAAAGCGAAATGCAGCGGAACAATAGAGAATTGCCTACTTCTTACACGGATTGTTACTTAAACAAAACCACATCAGCTAAATGCATATATACAGTCGACTCTCTCAAAGCAATCATCCCTGTAAGGTGGACACTCCTGTAAGGTGGAAACCCCTGTAAGGCGGACACCCGTGTAAGGTGGACGTCCCTGCTTGTAAGGCGGACACCATTGTAAGGTGGATACCCCTGCAGGTCGGACACCCCTCAGTGTAATTTGGACACCGCTGTAAACCGCTGTAAATGCAGAAGTTAAATGGAAAATTTGATTTTGGAGTACCCATTCTGGTCATAACAACTGCAACAACCACAAAACGTTTAAGTTCTCCCTTTTCTAACACAACATATGCGACGTTGAAAAGTAAAGCAAATGCGAATATCAGAGATCAACATGTTATCTTTCAAATTCTGTGTGGAAGAGTAATTAGAAAGTGTTGTTTTTATAATTTTCCCTTTAAAGGTCCTTCAGTGTCGAACATTGAAAGGTCAATTATTTTGTGTTCACCTTTTCAAAAACATTCAAAAACCTGTTCATAAAATCCATTCTTTCTTTGTGCATTTCATCTAGCTTCCTTGCACTTTCCTCCTTCTTCCTTCCTGTCTGCTGCAAACATCTTTAAGCTTATTGTTTTTTATATCGTTTACAACTAATTATTTATTGTTATCGCTAGATTTACGTTGTTCTTGTTACAAAACGCATTCATAACAAAGCATTACGTCACGAAGTGAGTGGGTGAGTGAATTAGCCACCGTTACCGATAACCCGTTCATTACATTTGCGCGTATTCACGGGTTAAAAAGTAAGACCACTTCTTTCACTACATTCAGTAGCTGGACTGCAAAACAGTCGTTTCTTTTTCCGCTGGCTCGCTCACAAAGGCGCGAAGCGCCGAAAGCATCTGAAGCGTGGATACCCGCACGCGCAAAGCGCACGAGGTATTTTTAAGCGTCTCTCCCCAGCCCTACTCTCCATATTCACACTCGCTACAGACCTTTCGTTCAAAGACCGCAGGCATTCGTATGACCAAGGCAAAAAAACGACTGTTTTGCAGTCTATTCAGTAGCCGACACTTCAAAGCTCGATCGCTAAGCAAATTGCAAGTTATATAAAACAAAAATCTTGCCGGAACAAACATCCCACAGGAATAAGCGGCAAACCAAATATCAAACGGTCCTATCCATCCATGAACGCCTTGCATTGTCTTGAGGACTTGCAATTGTACGCTGTATTTCTTTCTTTTGCTTCTCAAGTAAACACACGGAGAGATTTTGCGGTATGTATTTGATGACTGAAAGCCATATAGTCGACGACATAAACTAAAAAATGCGTGCATAAATTTGCAGGCGCTAATGTGACACGAAAAGAAAAAAGAAAACTCAGAGCCGGATTTACAACTCGTCGGCTGCGCCACGAGTAATAATCGAAGACAGACAGCGGGGAAAGGTATGTAGCAGAAAACAACTTTAGCCCTTTTAAGTTTGTTGTAGTTGTCTGGAAAAAGTGCACCGAATTTGCATATGTCAAAAGGGTAATTTGAAACCGTGCGTTTGTCCGTTGGATGGAGCGCGTATTAATGAAACCACGAGTTCGTAACTTGCTCCGAGAGGAACTGGCACTAGTAAACAAAATGGCGGGTGAACGCCACGGAGAACGCCACGGAGAACGCCACGGAGCTCTAAACGCTGCAAAGCTTACTTGATTTGGCAAATTCTGAGAGGAATTTTAACCTACAATTGGGTAAAATTTTTACTTTTTTTTTCATTTCATTTTTTTTTTATGATCCGAGTCGATCCGGGTCGATCCGAGTTGATCCGACCCGGACCGGATCCGGTCCGATCAGATCTGAGTTGATCCGTTCCGACTTTTGTACCTGCCTCTTCTGGAAACATTTTGGTACATAACACAGTGACTATCGCACAATAGTTACTTAATTCCTCGGCTTAACTGCTAAATACACTGCTATATATACCATACATCGATTGTCGGTACGAGGAAATATAAATTAACCGAAAAGCGTGTCGCAGTAAAACGTGAAGTCTACTAATACTGTTTTAATCACAATTGCCGGCTATCTCGCAATCTGATTGGTCGAAGCGGGTGGTAAATGAGAGCGCAGACAACGGTGCTGACGCTAACATCACGCAATTTTTAAATATTGTGGTAGGTTGCTGACTCACTCTGCGGCGCCTCCTGAGTTCACAACATTTTGACCATGTGATGACGTAAATCGTGGTAAATAAGAGTCCACACCACGGAAAACCTGGCGCTAGAAATTTGCTAAATTTCTCATTCTAAAAACGTGTTCTATATTTCTCGTTCTTATTACATACGCCCGGAAAAATAACAGAAATTAAATAACGTGGACGAATAAATTACACACCGCGTTATAATCCGCGTACCTCGAAGCCAGTTTCTACATGTCTTAGACAACTTCCCGGGTACGTACATGTTTTCTCAACGGACTTACATACGCCCGGAAAAAATAACAGAAATTAAATACCGTGGACGAATAAATTACACACCGCATTATAATCCGCGTACCTCGAAGCCAGCTTCTGCATGTCTTAGACAATTTCCCGGGTACGTACATGTTTTCGTAACAGTAATACCGCGTAAACCGGCTGCCCACAATGTTCTCCATGTCCCAGGCAAGGTATCCTACAGTTATTTTCTAGCGTGGTCTTTGCAACTTTGCATTTTCAACGACCGTAACCATTTGTCAATTCTCCATCGCAAGAAACAGCGCTAAACTTTGAGAAAACTTCTCAAAAACGTGCCTCGAACGTTCACCACTTCACGCTCAAAAAAAGTTTACGCATACACCGGAAGTTGACGATGGTATCCCGTTCAAGTAAGCTAAAATATTGTGTCCAACAGACAACAATACAAAGAAACGTTGGGCTCAGGATATACTTTTTCCCTTACATGAACAGCCGACCACTCTCCCGAAGTGCCCTCTAAACTTCGTAGTTGCTAGCAACCACGAACTAAAAGAATAATAAGCATGAAAAGCAGAACCATTTTGGCTTATTTTCTGTTTTATTTAGCGTTGTCTGAGTGAGTCATCTTTGATCAGCCTTGATCTAACGACTTCCCGGTTTTCCTAAAAACAGAGCAAGTGTCATCATAAGACAATTTGCCAAATACAGTCTCTTGACTAGGCTTGCCAAGAAATAAAATATTTAATGTAGGAGGGAGACACGTTTGTCTGTTGTGTTTTTTGTTTTGTTTTTTTCATTAGCTATATAATAGGTAATTCAAGAGTTCTAGAACGTTGCCCAACTAAAGGTTATATGTTCAGTGTAATTTATATTACACTTCTTGATTTATTTCCTATAGTCCAGCCATATGGTGCAAAAATTGTGCACTTTGAGGTAAAAGCACCAAATTTGGCATGGTGATAGTATTTAAGTTGCTGAACAATATTAGCTATGGACCCCAGCCAGGGGGGGAATTTTTTTACCTAGGGGGGTGGGGTAGTTGCAATTTTCAAAGAAATTGCTGTAGTTCAAAAAAAAGGTGTTAAGTTGAGCCGAATTTGCTATATATGATAATACCTACTTACTATTTAAGTTGCTGAACAATATTAGCTATGGACCCCAGCCGGGGGGGTGGGGTGATTTTGTACTTAGGGGGTTGGTGTAGTTGCAATTTTCAAGAACATTGCTGTAATTCACGGAAAAGGTGTAAAGTTGAGCCGAATTTGCCATATTAGCAGGGCATGTCGTAAGGACGGTCGTCTGATTCCAACTATATTTTCTTCACAAAACGGGGGAGGCACAACCTGGGAGGGAGTACGTACCTCTGTATTTTTTTTGAACTTGTAAAGTCAGCGAGCTTAGTCCTCTCCCTCGCATTCCCCGCCGCATTTACAAAGCGCAGTGCAAGACATTCCAGCTTTCAAACATTTACAACGTCCTTTGCAACCTATCTCAGCTTTGCACCCACATTTCACCAGCTCCTGGCATACTTTTGATGCTTCAGGTAATGTGTTCCACCGAGGCTTCCATGCACCTGACTCGGATCTTGCCCATCCCCATTCACTAGGAGAAGGTAGTTCAGGATTAGAAACCATGCACTGTCCCCAACAGTGACCAGCTTGGTAGGCCACTCTCTCGGTGTGTTGTAATAATGCATCAGCAGTAGGGGGGATGTTCTCAAGGGTTCGTCCCTTCTGTGCGAAAAGAACTTTCCTGGCATCATTGACTCCTTCGCACAGGCTTGTCCGGTCATACAACAGCACCACAAATCTCTCCAGCACAGGCATAGCATTTAGGACATCATGTATACTAGGCATTTTGCTAAGGGCCATGAAAGCTGTAGTGGCTTCTCCATAGGACATCCATGTGGCCCACGCTGTGCTCTTCCCTCGTCCTAAGAATCCTGATGTCTGATCGCAGCCTGTGAACGCGTGGAAAACGTGCAACACTTCAGATTTCTCATCTCCAAGAGCCTTGACGATGTCATGTACTGCAATGTATCTATATTGCTTACCAACTCCAAATGCAATCCACATCTCACTAATCCGTAAACGACTGAAGTTGGAAATGGCAAGCACTACGACATCAGTGTCTACTGTACGAAGAATTATCTTGTCAATACCTTGACGTGCACACTCAGATGCATGCAAAATCAGCCTTGTATCAGCCTCCTCATGCGTGCAAGGTGATATTTCAGGCGTAACATCAACCGAAGATGACAACACGAGAGTGTCGCTTGTAGAGAGAATACATTTGTTTGCTTCACATGGCAACGTGGTCGTCTGCATAGCTAGATATTGAAACAGCTCTGTTTTGTTGGACTCTACCTTCAAAAATTCTCCCCAGTTAGCAGGAAGCCTTACATCTGCTTCTACTCTGCGACGGACGCCTCTTCCACGCTTGTCACGGGTTTGGGCCTTTAAACTGTTTGGAATGTATCTATCCCAAATGATATCAATCCGCTGCACACTCTGAAACTGGTCACTGATGTAGGGCAAGTAAACTTTATTTGCATAGTCAGAGAATGTTTTACATGCTCCAGATGGCTTCAACATGTTAACAAGGGCAGCACCATCGATAAGCATCGCATCTACTTTTGGAGTGATAGATGGGTTTGCTGTCAGTTTTTCCAGGCACTTCAGCAAGTCAGACTTCACGCTTAGTCGCAGGTCACCAAATTTCGAAATGGACGGAGGATATGCTTGGTTTTCGTGAGCGAAGAATTCGTCTAGATTTCCTTGACGTACTTGACAAGAAATGTATAACTGGGAAAACAGGGAACAATTCTGCTTTAGGGAGGCAACGTCTAGCTTCTCTTTTGAAGGTGACTTCCTCGGGTTACGGAACAACGGAAACTTGTTAAGCTTTATAACATCTGTTACTTCCTTCTTGCGTTTTATAAGGCGTTCCTCCACAAACATCTGAAACTGCTCCTGGCCGGCATTCTCAATCCCGTTGACTGTCGTTACCACTTGCGCACTAGCAATTTCTTTTGTGTCCAGGACAAGCAGATCGTCGCTGTCTTCTTTAAAGGGATTTCCTAAAGTTTCAAAGGAGTCGACGAGAGCTCTAACATGTGTCTGGAACCTTTCTTGCGCACTTTTCATCTGTTCATGATGGTGAACGTCTGGGCCTTTGCTTTGCTTTGTCTTAATTGCATCCTGAATAGACTCAAATTCCGTGATAAGCCTGGCAATTTCAGGTCCTGACACCATCCACCTCAGGAGTTGGGCAGAGTACTCTGTTAATCCCACGGCACCACCATCTCCTATGAAAATACAAGAAAGCCTAATTTATGAGAATGCCAATGAAGCTCAAACATCTTGGTAGTGGGGGAGTGAGAACGATTGTTTTGTTTTATCAGCTTTTGTAACTGCGTGTTAATGATGGCCAATTTAATTACATTATCAACTGAGTTGCTTGAACCAAACATTCATATTAATAAGTTACTTAAATATGCCACACCTACCTTTTACAAGCTTGTTGTTTTGCTCGTGAGCTTGGTCGATTGCTAGGGCAGAAAACTTCCTCTGCGTCTTTCGCACCACAAAGGAACCCTCCTCAAACTTCTGCTTCACGCTAGGACAAGTCTGATCTAGCTGAATCATGTCATGTAGGTGTACTGTCAGCCATCGTGCATAATTGACTTTGTCCAGTGCAAAAAACCAGGGAAGCAAATTTCTGATAGATTCTTTGTAGAGGCTGAATCGGCCCTCCCGCAGTGATCGTACGAACAAAAGGATCGTCAGTTGAATCTTCAAGACCATTGACCAGTACTTAAATTGCGGGCATGAGGAACATTTGTAATCTTGCCACTGGTGGAACTCTAGTTTGGTATCGTTCTCTGAAAGTTTCTCAACGTACTCATCATAGGCTCTACACATTAAGATGTGGAGACTGCAAGCAGTAACTTGATGGGCATGTCTGGTTCTTGAGACATGGGAGACTTTCAGGAACGAGTCAGCTGTTCCAGATGATGCGACGTTAGCTTGCGTTATTGCGCTCGTCCAACCGCTTCCGTCAAGTAAATCACCCAGTGTTCTCCATGCTGCCATCTCAATGTGGAGTCCTCCGAGAACAACAACAAAATTCTTTTCCCCTTGTGTTTCCGGCCATTGCCACTGGATCTTTTTAGCAATTGCATAAAGTGGTTGGTCACAAGTAATTACTGGAGTTTGCCCTGGATTAAGAAATTCTACAGACGATTTAACTGTGTTCATTGAATGCAAAATCATAGCAACAGATTTTGCCTCTTCTTGAAACAGCGGCAGTAGACAAGAGATATCTGGCGGAATGTCTGTAACTGCTGCGGTTCGACTTGCATGGAATGCAGCCCAAGATATACAACTTTTTTGCATTTGATCTTGACTGTTGTCTTCAACTACATCTTTAACCTGCTCCAACCATCTATTCTCATCTGAAAGATCTATAGTTAAACGGTGGAAGTCGCCTGCTTTCACTGTAGTACTTGGAAATGAAGGATCAGTTCTCCATGGTTGTACTGGGGGGACTTCTGCATATTGCTTGGGAAGAGGAGCAATACCATGGGAGGTAGGCTGATCAGAGGGCGGGTGTACAGGGGCTCGTTCCTGGCCATGATTCTCTTTGGTAGGGTGTTGAAAAAGGGATACAGCTGTGCCATGTAATGAACCAGTTGCGGTGGTAGAAGTGGGATTGTGGTCGATGTTATCGACCGCGCTTGTAGTAAACAGGTTCAGTTTGAGGTTGGAAGGACAAACCACTTTCTCTGCTTGAAATCGTGCTCCCACATTGTTGCCAATTTCACTTGAGATTTCTAGGACTCTGTTATAGGAAATAGAAAGTCCCAGGTCGCATAGCTTGTCAATCAAGCCCTTTTTTCTTGTTTCTGCATGTACCAGGAGACCTAAATACGTTGGCAATGGAGTCTCGCGATCCTTTGCATGATAAATAGCTTGTGACTCTTTGCGACGTCGCACCACATAGTTAAATCGTATCAGCTGTGATACGGTAAGTGCAGCTTGATTCTCTACAATGTTGCTTGACTGCGTCTTAATACTAGATCCACCCATAATCATTTCAATTAAACTTCGTAAAGACTGAGGGACAGAGGCTTCTTGGCAGTTAGTTTCAAATGTGCCGCGGAACTTGCTTTTTTCCATGTTGAGGAGGTCCCGACGTATAATGTTAGCTGTTTTTGCAATCAACATTGCTTCGCTGTCGGTGTTGTTCTCAGTGGCTTTCTTCAGAACAGCTGCAACGTCTTCACTAAAAGCAAGAAGAACGTCACGGCCATCTTTATGTGATGTTAACTCCGGACATTGCTGTATTAGGCGCTCCTTAAGACGAGTGCTATGAACTCGCTGTGAAATGTCAACCCCCATCTGCTCTAGTCTTGATGCATACATTTTAGATAACTCAGACAACTTGAACACTGGATTATCATCTGAATCACTTCGACATTCTTCAAGGAATGAGACAAGTTCTGCGAGGGCAATGCCTTGGAAAATGGAGTCATTATCAGTCGGTACAACATTTTGATTTTTCACTCTTGCAGCTCTGTTGTAAAGCTTTGATAAGCACTGAGTATGATACATAGCGTCGAGTGCGACCATGTCTCCGGCACTCAGTTTTCCTAGTAAGATCGTGTCGTTAAGGATACTGGCGCTTTCTCTTACGTTGCGATCTAAATTGAAAGTTGAGGCTCTGTGAAGTACACCAGAGGTTTCCTCGCAGAAGAAGCAGGCTTGTCTGACTTCTGTATCTGTGCTCCTCCTGGGTAACTTCTTTCTACTTTCATCATGTTTCCCATCACTGTCACCAGCTTTTCGTTTTTGTGCTCTCTCAAGCTTCAGAGTACTAAACTGATTTCTACATGACTTGTGCCATTTAGCCCGCTTTTCACGAAATAGCTGTGATAATTCTTCTTTTTGTAATCCTAGTGTCAATAATCGTGTTTCAAAAGGCATGCAACCAAGTTCACGAGACTTCTGGATGCTAAGACACAATGAATCATACCATGAATCCGCCTCATTTTGCATTGAGTCGAAAGGACATCGTAATCTATCCGACGTAACTTTTTGGCACAACACACACTTGTGCCAGTCGACTTGAGCTACAATTTCAGATTTACCGTCTTTTTCCATTTCTTTACGTCTTTAAACACAGTACTTTTATTTCTAGCATTGAAAAGGAAAAAGAAAGTAAGAAGGACTTATTAATGGAAAATTAAACAGTGAGTAACATTTGTGTCTTGCTTGCTCGACCTCACTAAAGTGTCTGTAAGTATTCTCTGTTTTATTCCAATTTCCTGGTAAGTTGACTAATAAATTCTTACAAAATGACTTTGCTTTCATAAACATAGAAAAATAATTATGTATCTTACCTTTCTGAGGCCAAAAAAACGCATAGTGTTACCCAAACGAGCGAGCAAAAACACAGGCATTGATGGCCGCCATGTTGAATTTCCTGAGTAACCAGGCCTTTTTCTTTCCCATGCTCTCTCTTTCATTCCAGCAGCAACCCTCTCAAAAATAGTTTTATAAAATGAAATGGCCAATTTAGAGCTATCAAAGGATACATTTAAAGTATTTTCACTGTTAGATAAATGCCACAACTTCACCATTTCACTTTCATCGAAAGGTAGACCTTTTAAAAGGAATTTTTCAAACATTTTTAAGAGATATTTTAATGAAATACATCCTTAAAGTGTTTTTGAGATGTTTTATAGAGTAAATCGTGTGCTACTGTCAAGAAAATGAGAATGTGAAGTTATCCAGACCCTTTTTGTTTCCTTTCTTTGGATATTTTCCGTCCTAAACAAAACGGCTACACCCCCTCCCCCCCAGGGCACATTGTGCCTCCCCCCGTTTGTATTTGGATGGGGTCCATAGCTAAAAATGATCAGTACATTTAGTACTATTATCTTGCCGAGTTTGGTGCTTTTACCCCGAAGTGCACAATCCGGGTATTTTTTAGCACCATATGGCTGGACTACTAGATCCATTGTAAACGTCGTAATGCGCTACACACGGCAATTCCGAAGTATAGACTTCGAATTGAGTTGACTTTGGTAAGGAATGGAACAGCAAGTCCTGCCTCTGCCGTGGAACACGGCAAACGTTTTTTATCAACGGCAAACCGGGCGGAAAACTAAATACAGCTATTTCAAGAAAGGTTGCCATTCAGAGGCATCAAGTGTAAGCGACAAGACCTAAAGGGAGTATGGGTTGTAATAAATAGGTGGTGCATGCTTTGAATACTAATCACAACAACAATACGAAAGAAATTGATTCCAAAACTGATTAGAAAACACACACTATCGAAATAAACTTAAACTTAGTGGGCAGGATGTCTTAAAAAACTTCAATGCAAAAACCTAAGATAGTGCAAATGAAAACAAAGCATTATTCAGAATTCAGCTTAAAATAAATTCGAATTGAAAATATGAACAGCATGTCAAGTGTACTTTGTAACAAACGCATATCGTAAAATTTGTCGTTCTTTACCAGACGAAAGCTCTCCATACAAAAATCTCAAATTATGTAAGCTTAATATAGCGTCACAACTATTTTTATTCGCTGTTTGTTGTGTAAGACATCCATGGTGTCAGGTAAAATGTTGTAGAAAGACATTTTATTGAATAGAAGTTTAAAAATCTCGAGGATTTTTTTCTCTAAACTGTGATTTATTATCAATGTGTTGAACTAAAGAACGGTACTAGTGCTCAAGCTTATGTTGTATCGTTTCATTTTACGGTATGCTTCCGTTACGTTTATTACTATCTAGACTACCTTGGGATATATGATTATGACTTCTCATCCATTCGCCATGATGGTCCGTCATAGTTGAAGCGATCACGATCTTTGTGAAGGTTTCGTCCAACGAGGCCAACAAGGCCCCTCCAGTAGTATCATGGAGTTTAACCCAGAGTACGGTCTCAGGCGCATTCAAACTGTTATTGGCGACATTTAATACGAAAGACTCGTTCCATTGGCCATCAGTCATTGGAAATGCCCCAGATAAAGGCCATAAGAAGACAATGTCCAGTGAATCATTGTTGTACAGGGACCACTTCACTGTGATATTACCTTGTGAACCTTTGGATCGACGAACAGGAATTTCCAGATTGGTAACATTTAGCGCCCGCTTGACGTTGATGACCCCAAATGAATCGTAAACTGTCAAAACAGAGAGAACTTGAATTCAGATTTAGGTAATATAGTGAGAAGTTGATATCTGTAAATTTTACCCAAGGAGTTAACGGATAAATCAATGCACAACAAACCATTTTTGATCGAAGGGAAAACTGAAAAACCCGCGTTTGCTGAGGAAATATTGAGCAGTAAATATAACAGGCAAACAGTTCGTCTGTTAAATACAGGTAGATTTCACCCTGAGTTAATGCACAAATCATTGCACAACAAAGATATTTTGGCCAAAGAGAAAATCTGAAAATCTGCTTACACAAAGGAAAATTTTGCCGAGAAGTAGAAAACGGGCTAACTCTTTGATATCTATTAAATCCAATTAAATGTTATCCATGATCCAGTAGGGACTATATCCGTTCTTTGTAATGAATGGGAAATCTAAAAGTTCCACCTTAAAAATTATCGGAAAGAATTTATTTGTTTAAACGTAAATTCTCCTTATCGGTAAAATACAGGCCTACAAAAGCCCAGTGGGCCTGCATCCAGGTAAAGTTCATTCAAGCAAATAGGCAATTGACCAGAGGCGGATCCAGGAATTTCTGAAAGTGGGGGGGGGGGGGGGGGGTCCGGGTGCATGCCTTCCAGGAAATTTTTTCCGATTTTACCCTCTGAAACGCCATTTCAAGCATTCCTGAAACTCGAAGGGGTTTGGGGGGGGGGGGGGGTGGTCTCGGTGCATGAATGCTGGGTGCATGCCTTCCCAGAAAATTTTTCAGATTTTACCCTCTGAAACGCCATTGCCAGCATTCCTGCAACTCGAAAAACGTTTGTTAAGTCAAGAAATTGACAATCAGTCAATTGGTGGAAGTGAAACAACTACGTATAAAACAATTTTATTCTATTATTTTTATGAACCACAAGGGAAACACAGGTCTGAAAGGGGGGTCCAGACCCTCTCGACCCTCCCCCTGGATCCGTCACTGATTGACAAAATACAAAGCAAATACATGCGTGAGCTTCACTGGCTACCAATTAAATACCGTATCTATTTTAAAATTTTATTACTTACTTTTATATCAATACAAGGATTATCGTCTAAATATTTGTGTGACTTAATTAGTATTAGGGAACAATCATGTTATTCTCTTAGATCTACGCATGGTATCATTTTAAATTTTCTATACGGTAGAATGTTGCGACCGTACGGGGATAGAGCTTTCAGCGCGGCGGCTTCTACACTGTGGAATGCATTGCCTGAACACATTGGTAACATTAAATCTGTTAGTCTTTTTAAACGTACTATATAAAAACTTACCTTTTTAAATTAGCCTTTAGCAATAAGTGATTATAACATTATCATGATTATGTTTTTAATTAAATTAGCTTTTTATTGGTGACATAGAACATCATTAGTTTATTTAAATTCTATAACAATATGTTTTATTGTGATAACACAAAATTAAGGATTTGATTTTATTTCGCTTTAGCTGTTCAAAATAGAAAAACGAAGGTAGAAAATATTTCTCTTGCTTTCCAGTTCAGTAAACCGTAAGTATCACCTGTTCATAATCACTAAGTGTAAACTGTTTGATTAAGTCATAACTGTAATATGCGTTGAACTGTAGTAACCTCTTCTAGTCTTTTGTTAAACTTGTGATCCACCTGCATTGTGTGGAAGTAATAAATGTTGTAAGAGAGAAATTCCGTTACAGCCAATCCAGTTCTTCCAAAAGGCATTAGATAATTTTAGATAAGACTTCTTTTAATTAGAAGATTACCTAGTCCGTTAGAGTTCTTGCTTTCGCATAAATAGAAGTGCATTGTAAAATATTCTTTGGTTATATTCTGGTTATGTTCTTGAGTACAAGTAGAATAAACTACGTTGGACCAAAGTTCCGTCTCGTCTATTTGTCTCGGAGATATTATCTGCTGTAACAGATCCCGGAATTCCCGAAGCCAGCGAGTGTTCCCCCAGGTTAAAGAGCCGTCCCAGAGTCAGAGTTGTCCTTTAGTGCCAGAAAACTTGTCTTAACAGTGGTGGAGAAGAGTGGTAATTGCAGCGGAATTATCAGAGGCATTTGGAACGCGATTTGCCCTTCAGTGAAAGCGAGATAGCCCCAGAGTTGAGACGCAAACAGTTCCTCAGAGCAGAACACAGTTTCAACGAGTTAGAAACCCGCCCAGAAGAAGACGCTGGTACAGTAAACAAGACAAATTTGGACCCAATAGATATTAGCGTCGATTCAAGTAGCCTGTGAACAGGCTTCTTTTTGGGGAATTGGGTTAGGTTAAAATCGGCGAGCGAAGCGAGCCGAGCGCGGACTGGGGAAGAGGGAAGGGGGGACGTCCCCCCTTCCCTCTTCCCCAGTCCGCGCTCGCCGATTTTAACCTAACCCAATTCCCCAAAAAGAAGCCTGTTCACAGGCTACGATTCAAGTGAAACAGAGAGCACCAGTCCCAGAGACCAGAGAGAATACAGTTTTCAGAGAGCCCATTGGTTGCGTAAGAGTTCTTACATCGGATTGGAAGTACAGGATATAAGCAATCCTGACAATTTTCATAACAAAAAACAATTATAAAAAGAACAAGAACAAGAAGGAGAAGGAGAGAGACCATTTTACAGAAAACACCCACACAGCAGGTGTTGGACACGCACCCGTAAACAGGACGCCTGTTGTTAGCGAGGGTTTCACCAACGACACTGTAAAAATCTCATGCGTAGGAACACATGCACGCAGCTCAACATGGCGGCTATATCAACACACCTTTAATACAATACCGCTGACCAAAGATAGTGGGCTCAATTGCACAGGTAGCCCAGTGCTAAATAACGATATAATTACATCATGATATATAACACCTCCCCTCTAAGCTGATTGGGGTAGGAACAATAACAATAAAGTCAGTAACAATGTCAACAAGAATTTAAATGTTCAGAGTTCAAATTTGCTCAATCAATCTCTGAGGAGGCTTGGACACCCGACTAGATCTGCGTGGAACTGGAATAGGCTTCTGGGCTGGAGCTGGAGTAGTTGTCTCGGTAGAACTGGAATCTTCAGCTGGCCTTGGATCTGGAACTACTTCTGTAGCCGGAGAAGGGTTAGGCGCTAGAGTTGGTCACTGCTCGTCGACTGGTTCAATTACTGATGGGTGTGGCACTCCTATCTCTGGACCACAGAGATCAGACTGCCGATCTTGACTGTCAACTGCTGCACCTTGACCTAAGAGCTGGTCTACGTGGCGACGCCAGGTGAGATTCGCATCTCTCAACCGAACTAGGTAGGAATAAGGTGCTGTCCTGTCCACAATAGTCGCTGGTTGCCACTTGTCACGTGACCTGTAGTCGCGAGCTAGGACTGAGTCACCGACCTTCAATTCTCTCACTTTAGAGTGATGATAATGTTGATGTTTCATTTCTGACTGCTTGCCTTCTACTCTGCTGGCTATATCTGGTTTCATGATAGAGAGTCTGGTTCTGACTTCTCTGCCAAGGAACAGTTTGGCGGGACTGGTTCCTGTTGTGACGTGAGGTGTGCTACGGTAGGTGAGTAGGAAATTAGATATCTTGCTACCCAGGTCTGGCTGAGTCTTTGATGTTTCCAGGAAGCGCTTTTAAAAAAGACTGTATAAACCTCTCAGCCTGACCATTAGAAGATTGGTGGTAAGGAGATACAAGCACGCGGTGTGCTCCATTCTGCTTCAGGAAACCCTCATAGTCTGTCGACTGGAAGGGTGGACCACGGTCGCTCACGACCTGTTCAGGAATGCCGTATCTTGAGAAGACACTACGCAAGGCAGATATTGTAGCGTCTGCATTAGTCGTTCTCATTGGACCAAACACTTCTGGCCACTTGGAATAGGCGTCGACCACGATGAGGAAATGCTGATTGTTGTAGGTAGCGAAGTCTAAGTGTATACGCTGCCAGCGTCTGGAGGGTCAGATCCACGGTCGTAATGGCGCACTAGGTGGGTTGGCTCGGACCCGATTGCAATCATGACATGAACGAGCCATCTCCGATATATCGTCGTCAAGGTTAGGCCACCAGAAGTTACCACGAGCCATGGCCTTCATTCTTGACACTCCTGGGTGTGCCCAATGCAACTCATCTAAAACTCGTTGCCTCAGGGTTGTGGGAATGATGACACGAAATCCCCACATGAGACATCCTTGCTCAACGGAAAGCTCATACTTGCGACTGAAGTAAGGCTTCAATTCTGGATCCTCACATTGTGACATGCGCCACCCCTCCTTTCGTGAGGTGAAGGGCTTTGGACAGCGTCTTGTCATGTGCCGTCTCCGTGGCGATGCGCTGTGCTGAAACCGGAAGCCTCTGAATGGCTTGTGCTGCTACCTTGTAAATGTGCTCTTCGACACTTGCATCCTTGCGGTACCCTAGGGGTAGTCGTGACAGAGCATCGGCATTGGCAATAGCAGATGAGGAACGGTACTCTATCTTGTATTGGTAAGATAACAGGAGTAGGGACCAGCGTTGGAGCCTGGCTGCCGCGAGTACTGGTGTCGCTGAATCTGGAGCAAAAATCCTGAGCAAGGGACGATGGTCAGTATACAGAATGAATTCCCTCGCATAGACGTACATGTAGAACTTAGTCACTCCAAATATTATTGCTAGACCTTCCTTTTCAATCTGGCTGTAGTTACGCTCTGCTTGACTTAAAGATCTGGATGCATATGCTATTGGCTTCTCTGTGCCATCAGCTAGCCTATGAGAGATGACAGCTCCAATGCCGTATGGGCTGGCATCACATTCCAAAACTAGGGGTAGGTCAGGATTGTAGTGAACCAGGACCTTGCCTGAAGTTAGAGAGCTCTTAGCTTGTTGAAATGCATGTTCACATTCCTTGGACCAATGAAATGTCCGTCTCTTTTGCAGGAGTTCATTTAAAGGGTGCAGGATGGAGCTTAGGTTTGGGATCCATTTGCCATGGTAATTGACCATACCCAAAAAGGACCTTAGTTGAGAGACATTCTCGGGTCTGGGAGCGTGCTTCAGTGCTTCAACCTTATCTGCAGTGGATGCGATTCCCTCTTGCGAGATAACACATCCCATGTAAACAACTGATTTCTCCATGAACTTGCATTTCTCAAGTTTGAGCCGCAAACCATACTCCTTGAGCCGCTGGAGAACCTTCTCGAGATTCTGAAGATGTTCAGTGTCATTGGATCCTGTTACCAATATGTCATCCTGGATACTGGCAACATGGTCTAGACCTTGGAGAATAGTGTCAATTGTTTTCTGGAACAGGGCGGGGCTAGACGCGATCCCAAATCGAAGCCTCTTGTAACGATAAAAGCCTCTGTGAGTGTTAATCGTAACGTAGGGGAGACTTTCCTCGTCAATCAGGAGTTGTTGGTATGAATTCTTGAGATCCAATTTTGTGAATAACTGCCCACCCCTTAACTTGTGGAAGACCTCCGCCGGTAAGGGAATGGGATAGTGCGGGACATTCATCTGGGGGTTGACTGTGATTGCGTAATCCCCACATGAGCGCGTGGTGCCATCAGACTTGGGAATGTGGACCATGGGCGTCGCCCACTCACTGAACTCTACCTTCTCTACGATGCCTTGCCGCTCAAGGCGATCATACTCTTCGTTAACTGCTTCGAGTAGCGAGTAGGGGACTGGACGGGCTTTGCAAAATTTGGGAGTTGACCCTTCCTTCATTTCCAGCTTGGCTGTGACACCCTTCATTGTGCCCAACTCCGACTGGAAAAGCTCTGAATGGGCATCAATTATCGTGCGAAGTTTCTCGTGGTGAGAGAGTTCAGAACTTGCTCCACTGAGTTTTGCTCCACTGAGGTTCAAAATGCCCCCCCCCCCCCAGTCTAGCTTTAAAACTGAAAGCCAATCTCTGCCCAAAAGAGAGGGGCCCGTCCCTTGAACAACGACCAAAGGAAGACTTGCATATTGGTCATTGTACCTTACATCTACAGTCATTTGTCCATGGACCTGTATGGATTTCCCAGTATAGGTATGGAGTTTGGCTGAGCATGACTTGAGAGGACTTTCCCTGAAATATCTGCGATAGGTTTGCTCTGAAATAACTGATGCACCAGCACCGGTGTCAAGCTCCATGGTAAAGCTAATGCCTTCTAACTCCAGACAAACATCTATGCCATGTTTCCCAATCTTGTACAGTGCAGTTGAAAATGAGTCAATGTCATCTGCAGGTTCCTTGTCTACAATGACTTGCTTAGTTCCTTTGCTTAGACATGCCTGAGCCAAGTGACCCTTCTTGTTACAGGAATTACAGGTGTAAGATTTATACCTACAGTTTGCTCGTTTGTGACCTGTCTTACCACATGTTAAACAGGTTTCCTGATCCTCTGATTTACCGGGTTTCTTGACTTCCCGCTTGTTAAACCTTCGCCCTTGTTTGCCTGTGACTTTGTTTACAGGTTGGCCGAATCTTGAGGGATTGTAGGCGGAGAGCTCGCGTACATCCTTCTCTGCCGTCTCGATGCTCAACGCAAGTTTGAGGGCTTGCTCAAAACTGTAGTCGGCTGTCAGGAGCTTCCGTTTCGTTTGTTCACTGTGACTTCCGCAGACAAACCTGTCGCGTAGTGCCTCATCGAGGTGTCCTCCAAAGTTGCATGTGGCTGCCAAGTGCTTGAGATTGGCTACGAATGCAGACATGGTTTCGCCTGAGGCTTGAGAGCAGGTATGAAATCTGTATAGCTCGGCGATTACAAGCCTTTTTGGAGCAAAGTGTGACTTTAGGATCGTCGAGAGTTCCGTGTACGTCTTGGCTGAAGGAGATTCGGGTGAGCAGAGGTCGGAGAGAACATCATAGGCCTTTGCACCTATCACTGAAATCAAAATCGCCCGACGTTTGTGTGACGTTTCGGAGTCGACTGGCACCCCGTTGGCGACAAAATACTGCCCCAAACGCTCGAGATAGCACTCTATATTTCCAGTAGTGGTGTGAAACTCCTCTATCTTGCCAAGCGCGGCCATTCCGGTGCAAAACCCCATCCTCGTCGCCAGAACTATGTCAAAATCTCATGCGAAGGAACACATGCACGCAGCTCAACATGGCGGCTATATCAACACACCTTTAATAGAATACCGCTGACCAAAGATAGTGGGCTCAATTGCACGGGTAGCCCACTGCTAAATAACGATATAATTACATCATGATATATAACAGACACCTCAGCAGCTGGTGGACGACAGATACCAGTTATTACCTCGCCAGCAGAAATTTACAAACATTTTTCTCGAAAGTTAACCAACGAGAAAAACATACAAGCATATTGGAACTCGGAATTGAACAGTTCAAGGGAGTCAGAGGGATCCAAATCAAGTAGCCAAATTGACTCTGACGATTCTTTAAGTGTTACAAGCAGAAGAAAATTACCTCCCCTTACGACCAACAAGGAGAGTTTTAGGGACAGAGTTTTGGTAACAGGTGGCCTACGAGTACCAATAAACACTACGCCTGGGGTTAGTAACGATTATACGGACCACATCCTTACAGCAGGTGGTCAACGTATACCTGGTATAAACTTACCTACCGATATTGGCAGATATTTCCTGCGTAGAACAAGCTACGAGGAGAACTCACCCGACGAATTTAATCCGCGCAGTAGGAGTAATTCTCCCAAGTTAGAAGAACCACGCGGCCCTAGTGGTTCAAGTGATACCAGCATCGGAGATCCAGGAGAAATGGATAGGGAACTATTACAAGGATACCAGAGAACCCTAGAAAAACTGACTCAACGTTTTATGACAAAAGACATAAACATCAACAAGTTTTATGGTTATGATCGCGACGATATTGACGAGTGGTTGGATGAATTTGACTACCAATTGGAGGCTCGCGAAATATCGCCTGACAGTAAGACCGCTTTAACGCAACCGGCCATACATATTGCAGGACCAGCACAAGAATATATTCGCGCTTTATCCCCAGAACAGCGCGCCACCGTCCCTGCAGTAAAAGAAGCCTTACGAAGCTGCTATTGACGTCGAAATCGTGAATGGGTGCAACGACAAGCAGTCACCCAACGCCGGCACAAGGCAGGTGAACTCCTAGGAGACTATGTTAGCGAAATGGTTTCTAAGCTGAACAAGTTAGAAATGTACATCCCGAGTTTACCATTTTATAGAAGGCTTACAACCTGAATTCCAAAAGGAACTGTTAAAGGCAAAACCAAAAACTTTATCCGAAGCTGTGGAAGCTGCTAAGGAATTTGATGCTCTTTCAATGCGAGCTACTCAACATAGGGATAGTGACCTTTTATCAAAAATCTTGGAAGCCATTACCTCCCCAAAACAAGTGCCTACAACCACACCAGGTACCAGTAGTAATTCCTCCGTTACCAGTCAACAACAGTCCCTGCGAGCCCAAGCGGAAACACTAACAAAGAAGTTAGACAGTCTTGTAACTCCACAGCCTAAGCCAGACAAGGTTGCGGCGTATTCTGAACCGGAGAGAGACTCAGCATGGTCTTGTTAAACAGATTCAAGAATTGAGAGAGCAAATGGCAATCCTAGGCCAAACTATGGATGCGCGAATTAATGGAATAGTGCGACGTGGACGGGGAATAGGAAGTTCCCAACAACGATCACGAGATGGAAGGCCCGTTTGTTTTCATTGTGGAGCCGTTGGTCATGTCCAGTTTAGATGTCCCCGACGAAGTTCGCAAGAAAGAGGACCCGTTTCCAGAAACGCCCTGCCAGCCCCATCTAATTTTGTTCACGACCGTTATCAATCTGGCTTTCAGCCCCGACAAAGAGCTTTAGTCCCGCCTGGTCAGCAAAATCGAGTCGCCACTGTAATGGAACCTTATTACGAACTACCAGAGGACTTTGTGGCCCCCATAGGGTATTATGGTAACCAAGAACCGGAGTGCTCTGAGGACTATGATTATAATTTCTCTGGAGAGTGGGACAATTATTATGACTATGAAACGGAAGATGAATGGTACGAAAACCCTACAGAATGGGACGTGGCCAACCCAGATCTTCCTTGTTCACAGCCAGCTACGTACAACTATGCTGCGGCGGATACTGCTAGAGAGACAGATACCGTCGAACGACCGCCGGGAAACGAATCAACGTCAGTACCCACCCCTGACATCCTGTCACTAATATTACCCTGTGAGTTTAAGATAGTAGAAGGAGTAAGTTACCGCCCTAGAAAGAGACTTCCTCCGTGATCATCAGGCTCACAGCTTCGAGAACCAAACTGTCCAGCTAAAGGATGGATCTCCAGTCACCTTCTCATAAGATCTTTTGGCAGTGATCGCCCCGGCCACGTACGTCATCCCACCATGGAGTGAGACAGTAATTCCTGCCAAAATAAAAGGCGACACCTACCCTGGTTTTATTGGATTGATCGAGTCTGCTCCACGTTAAGTTGAACGTTATCACCTACAAGAAGCAGCTGCTTTGGTTAAAGTTACCGACAACGAAGCTGTTCTTTTTCGCCTGATTAACCCAACGAGTAAACCAGTTAGTACAGAGGCGCGACACTAGGTACGTTTTCTGAGGCTGACGGTGACCCTGATGTCTGTCCCGTGGAAGATACCAGCCCTCGACAGCCGAAACGTCAGAAATCTGGTCCCGTCCCAGTGGATCTCCAAGGGTCTGCACTAACGCCAGAGCAGCAGTCCCGCCTACAGAATCTGTTGTGTGAGTACAGAGACATCTTCGCTCTTACACTCGAAGAACTCGGACGCACGGACTTGGTACAGCATCATATTGACACAGGCGATCACCCGCCAAAACGATCGCGTCCCTATCGTGTACCACAGACACAGAGAGAGACAATAGAGCAACAGATAACTGAGATGTTGGACCGCAATGTCATTCAACCTTCCGCCTCGCCGTGGGCCAGTCCAGTGGTCCTTGTTCCAAAGCCTGATGGATCCTCGAGGTTTTGCTGTGATTTTCGAAGGCTGAATAAAGTAACGAAGAAGGATTCCTATCCCCTGCCACTGATATCAGAGACTTAAGAAGCCTTAGGAGCTAAATTCTTCACCAGTCTCGATCTCTTGTCAGGATACTGGCAGGTAGAAATGGACACAGCATCCCGTGAAAAAACAGCCTTTGTCACGTATGCTGGGTTATATGAATTTACCACAATGCCTTTTGGTCTCTGTAATACCCCAGGTACGTTCCAACGGCTGATGGAATGCGTTTTATGAGGATTAACCTGGCAGATTGCACTAATTTACCTCGATGACGTATTAGTGTATTCTCGAACATTTGAGGACCATTTGCAACACCTTCGCCTGGTTTTCGACCGCTTCCGAGAAGCTGGCTTAAAGCTCAAGCAAAGCAAGTGTCATTTCTGTCAGCCTAGAGTAAACTACCTTGGCCATGTGATCACAAGCGAAGGAATTCAGCCTGACCCCGCCAAAATTAAATTGGTCCAAGAGTATCCTGTTCCAAAAACGGTTAAAGATGTTAGAGCCTTTATGGGTCTCACCAATTATTATCGCAAGTTTGTCAAGGGATTTGCACAGATTGCCAGCCCTTTACACGACTTGACCAAGAAAGGAACGAAGTTTGTATGGACAGATCCTTGCCAGGTCGCCTTCGACACCCTCAAGAAAGCTCTAACAGGAGCGCCCATCCTTGCATATCCCGACTTCAACCTCCCATTTTTCTTGGCTACAGACACCAGTGATGATGCCCTAGGAATGGTATTAGGACAAACACAGAATGGCCGCGAAGTCGTCATTGCATACGCTGGAAGAAAATTGAACCCGGCTGAACGAAATTACAGCAAACGCGAAGCCCTTGCAGTTGTGGACGGCGTTCGACACTTCCAGACATACCTCTATGGTCGCCAATTCACAGTGTTCACCGACCACAATGCTGTTCGTTGGCTGATGAACATAAAGGAACCTACGGGAAGTCTAGCTAGATGGGCGTTGCTCTTACAGCAACATGACTTCACCATTCAGCACCGATCAGGAAAGACTAATGGCAATGCAGACGCCCTCTCACGCCGTCCTTACGGACCAGTGATCGCAGCATATAATAACCCAGGGGTACAAATCGACAGAATTTTGGAACTCCAGCGCAAAGATCCAACCCTGGCTGAAATTATCAATTATTTAGAGACTGAACAACTACCAAACAATGGTGCTGCCGCCAAAGCTATTATCCCTTCCATTGACAACTATTACCTTGATCCTAACGGTCTCCTATGCCACATTTGGGTGCCAAAAGGTCGCAGAGTACGACATCCGAGGTCCCAATTAGTCGTCCCTACACTATTGCGACATGTAATTCTGGTTGGAGGACACGATGATCCCTTAGCAGGCCATTTAGGAGTCAACAAGACCTACGAAAAGCTCCGTGAACGGTATTATTGGCCGAAAATGTTTGCAGATGTCCAGTTTTGGTGTACCTCCTGTACCCACTGTCAGATGAAAAAGAGTCCAAAACAGCGTCAGACAGCACCGATATTACCAATTCCGGGGGAAGGCCCCTTCGATCGTGTAGCTGTAGACTGCTTGGGACCATTCCCAGTCACAAATGCGGGAAATCGATATATTGTCGTGTTTTCCGATTACCTGACTCGTTACCCAGAAGCTTTTGCCGTTCCTTCCATTGACGCCGCCACTATTGCAGATCTACTGGTGAACCACACTATGCCTCGTCACGGTGCCCCACGCACGCTGTTGTCCGACAGGGGATCCAACTTCCTTTCAAGCCTGGTCCGAGAAGTCTGCTTCCTGATGAATACCAAGAAGGTGTTCACGACAAGTTATCACCCCCAATGCGATGGCTTGGTGGAACGTTTCAATGGGACTCTTGCACAAAGCTTGTCTCATTATGTTAGCGGTGACCAAAAAGACTGGGACCGCTACTTCAACCCAGTCCTCTTTGGTTATAGGATTTCGCCATCAGACGTAACCGGCGAATCACCATTTTTCATGGTTCATGGACGTGAACCACGCCTCCCGATGGATGTGTCCCTACTGCCGCCGCGTGAGATTTCCCCATCCATAGCCGAGCACCGTGCAAGAGTTGTGGAGAATATTGAGATTGCTCACCGTATTGCGAAAGAGAACATCCAGCGTGCACAGCAGAGAACGAAAGATTACCATGATCTCCATGCTGTTCCTGTTAAGTACCAAGTAGGTGATCGCGTTTGGGTCTATACACCACGCAACCGTAAAGGCTTAAGCAAGAAGTTGACTCATAATTTCCACGGGCCTTACAGAATTGTACAGTTTCTATCACCTGTACATTGCATCCTACGCGCCGTAGACAACCGGCGTGTATCCACCACGGTCCGCAAAACAGCGTGAAACTCAGCCCCAGCCATCCACCGATTAACCTTCGTCAACTGCCCACGAGGACATTTACACAGTCCAAAAGTTGCTCAAACAACGACGACAAAATGGTGAACACCAGTTTCTCATTAAGTGGTTAGGTTTAATTTCCAGCCAGTCATAACAGCTGGGAACCAGCTACCAACATTGTTGACAAGCGGCTTATAAAGAAATTCTATGATCAGCATCCTCGTGCCCAACGTTATGATGACCACGATTATGTACCTCGAGTAGCAGCGTTTTTGCCCACCGAAGAAACCTCTGAACGACCTTGGATTGCTGTTTTAACTTACACGGACTCAGATAATAATTGGGCGCTGTTTTCCGACCAAAGAACGCCCCCTGCAGCGACATCCAAACTAGAGACAGATCACAAGGGCCTACATGTCGCACCACTTCAGACCATACCGATGAACTCGCACGAAAAGCTTCATGGCAGAACACAGGAAGTGTCCTGTAAAAGACCGCCGCTGAGTCCCAGGAAGTATTGAATGACAGGCAGCATGAGGTGTCCCACAATCTAGTCGAGAACGCCGTAGATATAAGCAACACGAAATTTCAACCCACGCGTACACCGTCGGTGACCGTTTCAGTACCCAGTTTGTCTGTTGCGTCCGGTAAAAACCATGCCGTTCGCGAACTTTCCCGACAGCCAATAGCCAGGAAGCATAGACAACGAGAGAAATTTTGCCAGCCTTGTAAGTATTTTTGGACCATTATTCTTGTCTTTTCGCTACTCGTGGTTCCCGTCCTTACACAAGAATATGACGAGACAGGCAAACAGATTACATTCTTCCCCGACAGTTTAATGATGGCAGTAAACCCTCGACCCTTGATTTTCTACAATGATACTAAGTTGGTTAGCATACACACAGATCTCCACGCGTTTCCGCGCGGCGCGAACCCAACAATGAATGCCACTTGCGACCCCGTGCAAACTGCTTTTTACCAGAAAGTTTTGGCATCTATCAGTGGTATTCAGCGCACTTAAATATAGGTTAGCAGCTTTTCTTAAACAATAGTTATATATAGTTCATAAAGTCTTTTTTATTCAATTTTTATACAATTATTTTATATATTGATATATCTGTATTTTATTCATTTACTTTTTTTAATTCATTTATTTATTTATTTTTTTACGGTTGGTGTGATAACCTAACTGTTTTTACCGACCAAATACATGTAAATATAATAAAATAAATATGTAAATAAAAAATATATTCGCTACAAGGTGTTACCAGCCTTTTAGAATGCGATAGCTTCTTGCGGCGCTTCTACCAATACTCTACTGGAGTTTCTTCCCAGCTGGTTTGTCCAACACGCCACTATGCCAATAACCTACATGAATGCAAAACGTGGGTGCGTGGTACCTGCCGCGTGTCTTCAGCAAACGAACTCGCGTGGCTAAAAGAATGCGAACGCCGTAGCCCATTTGTTTGCCACATGGTTTTTTTTTCGGTTTATTTCGAGCATTTTACAAGTTGGTTACCAGACACAGCTGTGACGCACAAACAGGCCCCAACCTCATTAGCGTGTTACGTGAAACTGCCAGTACGATGGCAGGAAATCAACAACTTACGCGCGTGGTTAATGGCAAAGTCACGTATCTTGTTAAAACAACAGATCTTCTGAGCACAAAGGTAAAACAATTAATCACTTCAATGCGTGAAATGGATCGCTCCTATACCACCTGGAATCAACAGGTGAAAACGCAATTAAACAAGGAACAGTGTCACTACAATGCTAACATGGAATTTATTTCCCTTTACTCGCTTCAAGTTAACCGAGCTATGAGCGCGATGTTACGTCTCACGGAAATCGAAGATATCTTGCGACAACTCTCACACCTCACTCGAAAGACCTTAGTTAGCTTTGCTGATTTACCACGTTTTTTGACAATGGATTTGAATGTGCGCCTCTCCGCGATCCCTGCGTTGGTACATACGCTTGACGCTTTAAAGTCCGGATTCGCCGCTATTATGCAACCTTTGGTCGATTAGGAGTTTGAAAGCCACCGAAAAATGCAACTAAATTTACTGTTCACCCTCCCGGAAATTTCATCGACAAAGGCTTTATGCAAAGTGGAACAACTAGTACCAATTACCTACCACAACAAAGGACATTGTTTTGGCGGTCCTGTGCCGCGAGACGATCTGCTACTAGTAGACTGTGGTAATCAACGCTCTATTTTTAAGGCGCTGAATTGCAATACTACAATCCTCTGTCCGGAAAACGTTCTGAATAGCGTTACCCAACCAGCTTGGCTTGGTTTACCATGGAACCCCGACTCGAAACTTGCATTTAAGCAACAACACAAAATCATTTCACATTGTCGCCAGACACCTGTCATGTTATTACTTGGGGGTCGCTATTATTTAAGCACGGCATTTCATAACGTTACGCTATTCACCAAACATACCACAACACCTCTGTCCTTATCACCGTTATCTATTATTCACGTACCATGTGATGTCTCCTTTCAATACCAAAAAGGTGGTTTGGGAACCTGTCCAAAGAGACTGCGTTTTTCCATCCCTATTTTTAACGAAAATCATTTTACGTATATTCCTTGGTTATCGGTACATAGCCCCGCTATCAACCATTCCCTGCCCGATATTCCGCTACCGACAGACTTCACCTTAGATAATTCCACATTACTTACTTTGGACCATCAATATAACATTATTGATCAAACCATTACGCAACGCTTAGCAAAGCTTAAAACTGACGTTAATCACATAAACCCGACATCGGTAACCACCACTAACGACATTTTTACGTATCTTGCATTTTCATTAACAGTGCTGAATTTATTCGCTATTTTAGTTATGTTTGGCCGTTTTCGTCAACGACACAATTCTGCACGTACTCAAGCACCAGTTTCGGTAACACTGCCTTTGTCCACTAGTGTCGATACATCCACCATCGACTAAACTTACACCTTGCCCTACAGATATTATTACCCTTACTGGTTCCATCCCTTACTTTTATTAAATTTTACACCCTTTGGCCAGCACTCAGCCGTATTTTTATTAAATTTTTGCACCGTTTGGCCAGCTCTGACATTTAATATTCCCTTTTTCGCATACCGGTTTGTCCCACGGTCACATATAAGGGACGTCCTTCCTTTCATTTTCCACCCTGATCCATTCAGTGACAGCACCTTCTACCCGTATCTTCCAGTGGTTAGTTTCTACAGAACCATCGATCCATATCATGTCTTGGTAAGTCATACGTATGTCTGTACTCCACCGCTATTCCATTCAGTTTGTTTCTTCGCGGCGCAATTCCTTTAAGTATGTTGCTTAAATACATGTTTCCATGTCAGTTAAATAGCAGAATAACCCCTATGTATTGTCGTTCGCGAAACCAAAAGACGCGTCCTACTCTCAGTAATGTATACTAAGAGTCCTACAAAAGCATTGGCAAAAATCAGCCCCTTCATCGCTGGGAAACTGGCTTCGCCGTTACAGGCATGTCGCCGTTGCCCTGGGCAGGGACATCCAGCCAACACCCTGTGCTATACCTCGTCTGTGGTGGATGTCGAGACCGCGCGCATCATGACCAAACTCCTGGACAATGAAATTCTAGACATAGATGCCCCACATTTGTTCCGCGACGTCGTTTACGTCGCACTTTATCTGATGCTTGATGAGGACTACCTCATGCGACAGCTCACCACGTACATGGTACTTGAGCTCTGGCAATCCTTCAAGTCGCCCGGCTTCATCTTGCCTATCAACGAGCTGTATCGCCAGAATTACCAGTCGCTAGCCCGTTCTTTGTATATGCTAATTTGCTCAAGGTCCCCACCGAGAACGGTTTACCAGGCTCACCAGAAATACCCGACCCTTTTTCAGGGTACAGACTTTTTTTGGGATGATTGGTCCTACACAATTGTATTACAACTAATTTTTATTTGTTGTTGTTGTTGTTATTTTGTGATCGCATAGTACTTTGTTATTTATTGTAGCATAGTAATTTTTGCCATAGAGAGTGCTGCCATTCTGTTTCGCGACGCTATTTCATTGGTTCTTTTTGCCTTCTTTTTTTTTTTTGAACCCCCGAGACCGCTATACCAGGTAGTTCAGTTTATGCCGCGGTTCAGACACAAAAATCAAGATAAAATATTTAAAACCCATAAAACGAATCAAACAAAAGTTTTTTTTTCAAGTTTTCACGCTATGCTTTTTGATGATTATTTTTTTTTAATTGCTCGACCCAGGAGGGTTTTCGAGCTAAGGTTGGAGGAGTGTGATAACACAAAATTAAGGATTTGATTTTATTTCGCTTTAGCTGTTCAAAATAGAAAAACCAACGTAGAAAATGTTTCTCTTGCTTTCCAGTTCAGTAAACCGTAAGTGTCACCTGTTCATATTCACTAAGCGTAAACTGTTTGATTAAGTCATAACTGTAATAAGCGTTGAAGTGTAATAGCAACCTGCTATAGTCTTTTGTTAAACTTGTGATCCACCTGCATTGTGTGGAAGTAATTAATGTTGTAAGAGAGAAATTCCGTTACAGCCAATCCAGTTCTTCCAAAAGGCATTAGATAATTTTAGATAAGACTTGTTTAGAAGATTACCTAGTCCGTTAGAGTTCTTGCTTTCGCATAAATAGAAGTGCATTGTAAAATATTCTTTGGTTATATTCTGGTTATGTTCTTGAGTACAAGTAGAATAAACTACGTTGGACCGAAGTTCCGTCTGGTCTATTTGTCTCGGAGATATTATCTGCTGTAACAGATCCCGGACTTCCCGAAGCCAGCGAGTGTTCCCCCAGGTTAAAGAGCCGTTCCAGAGTCAGAGTTGTCCTTTAGTGCCAGTAAACCTGTCTTCACATTATTTTAATTTTGTTATTTATTTATTTATTTATTTATTTATTTATTTATTTATTTATTTTTGTTTTCTAAAGTGTAATGCGCTTTTGATCATTTTATGTTAAAAAGTGCAATATAAATTTCAATTATTATTATATTATTATCAGATTACGCCATTATATAAATAGGAGGTTTTCAGTTCGCAATGTACTGATAAATTGTTCACCGTAAACTGCGACGACATTTACTTGTTTTTCTCGACAAACGCGATACAAGACTACAATCATATCTTCAAGAAAAGCACATGGTTAAGACAAAACAAACCATCTCAATATAGTAACTCAACAAAGTTCGGGGATGGGCAGTAAAGTCAAATGCCCAGTCTCTTTTGGGGTTTTGAAATTTTGTCACACTGAATGTTTTTGTGTGAATTTTTAGCATTTGTACACCAAAAACTGAGGCTGTTAGAAAAGGATGACAACCATTTCACTGGTGATCCAAACCTGTCTGTTGGTAGATGATAAACATTCCCTCCATTCTTTGCACTTGTATGTTTTGCCCCACTCGCCTATCCCTGACAGAAGAGGGACTGCTCACCACCTTAATCTATTTAGTAAGTCAAGATTTTTTTTAACAGGCTACTGGCATAGAGTTGAAAGAATTAAGCGATCAAAGTGATTGTAGTGTAGCATAACCCTATATGTCCCTACTGCCAGGAGCCTGCTCACGGGCTACAAGTATTTTATACTGATAGACACCGCCATACATATCTCTGTGGTACAAGAAACATTATTTTACAAATAATTTCAGTTCTGACAGCCGTATAAGACGTACTTGAGAAAGGGTTTAACACTGCATTAATTTACGGGTATTAGCAGTGGAACTTTTCTGTAACTGCAGCACCTTAGTATGTACTATATAGATTGGAAAATAGTTTTCAAGTGAGGGTTGTCCAATACACACGCACAGTCACGTTCCGTGAAAGCTAAGGTACGTGGACACTGACCCAAATTAACATCCAGTTTAATTTTATATTCGAATTTCTTCCGAAAACGTAAACTAGAATATCAACAAACAACAATTTCTGTCTTTACTAAAATATAAGTTTGAATAAAAATAACTCAGAGAGATAACACTTCCCAATGTATTTCATAGTATACAGCTATTTCAATATTTAACGTTGTCGGATGAAGAAGCGTAAAAGCCAAGACCGCAAGGTAGTATGGGATTTTTATGCAATGGCTGTTTGCAACTACCCATACGACTTTGCGGTCTTGGCTTTGAGCTGTCATCCGACAAAGTTAATTGAAATTATAGCTGTATATACGACTTCGGTCAATATGAGAAAAAAAAAGTTTCATAGAACGATAATTTAGGTAATTAACTGGCGAAGACCTCTAAAAAAGTGTCCTGAAAATGTGTTTGAGTGTTTGACAAGTATGTAGCAAGCAGCGAAACAACATTTAAAAATTGAATATTTTTTTATTATCTGCCTTTCTTTCCTCGTGGAAAATTGTGAAAATCTACGAAGTAAACTTTTGTCCTCTTTTCAAATAAGCATGAATACATTCAGCCATTAACAATGGAAATCACGAATAGCTTAGCTAGATTTCCCCACAAAAGCTACTTTCTTGTAACCCGAGTTGTCTATGGTGTAACAGTAATAGTCGTTATTGTACCTTCGCACCTGACACATCGAGATATTTGCTGAGGTACTTACTTGAATGATTCTTGTCAAAAAGGATCAAGCCGTGCTGCGCAGCGAAGGACCAGAAGAACGCGTACTGAGTCAAATGACAAACGTTTACTTCCAGCATTTTAATCGAACGATTCACATAACTCCATGGTTGTGGACAAGTTAGGGCCGCGTCAAACCTGATAATATAAAGCAAATGGTCGTGGTACTTAAACGTAGTAGTTAAAGGTTAATTGTTCATGTATATTCATTAGTTAACTGGTCTAACGCATTTTTGTTCACATTTCTCGTCGTTTTGAGTTACGCTGCGTTTACTTACTCTCTTAAAATGAAGCTTTGAGTACTATGGGTATATTAGGGGTTGAGTTTGACAGAAACAAATCAATTACCAGTTAGTCTTAGTTCATTCATCGCAGACGAGCTCTCTGTAGGTGGAGCTCAAATAATTAATAAAAGCAAGCAAACAGAAAAACTAATACAAGACTTACCAGGTTTCGTTAACCGGATCCCACAGATACAATACAGGTTCTATGTCTTCTTTAGTGAGCTCATTGTTGACGTGCTTTTCATTAGCTTTTACCAAGTTACCAACGTCATAGAACATGGTCATTTTGATTGGCTTAGCAAACTGATATCCTTCTTGAACTGTGTTGTTCAATGGGTCTAATGCCTTGACAAGGAAACTGTAGTTTCCAAGCATGAATTGCTGTTGAGAAGAGAAAAAAAAAACAAACATTAAAATGATTTTTATCAAGACAAAAGTGAAAGTCGGACTGAAAATGGTGCGAGAAATGTTACCACCGTATACTTGTTGCCCACCGTCTTACCGCTGCTAATTATACTTTCCGATTTGCAGCATGAAGCAAACAGGAGTATAACTACTCCCTTCCCTTACTCCCGGGGAGGGGAGGGGAGGGGGGGTACTCCGCAATGTTTTAGATGGGGGTGATTCGCTGGGAAGAACCTATGAACATAAGAACCCCTACCTCAACTCAGACCTAGAATTTATATTCTCACTACCCCATCTCAGACCAAACAGTTAAGTTTGGTAAAAGGCTCTTTATACAAAAAAAGGGTTTGTTTGCACAAATTGACAGAATTAGGCGTCAAATCCATACACGATCATACACCTTATTCCAAAATGTACCGGAAAAAAATGACAGAACACGTAAGGTGGCTCGGCTGGGTTTTTTGGCGACACAACATCCCAACTTTGAGCGGCTGATACTCCACTGTCTGAGCTCGGTCAGGCAAGCTGCTTCACACATATACTAGAGATGAAATGAACTTTCCAAAAGAGTAGATTTGATTGACATCGGTGTTACCATAACAACGATCTGATTACGTCATGGCTTTTGCATATTAGTAATTTTCTCAACATCTAGACCTTAACTTTTAAAACGACTGTATGCTGCTTATAGTGTAGATGTAAGTCTTCAAGACTGCAAAGAAAATATTCTATGAGAGCGTTTTCGAATAAATTTGGGTTGAATATTTTCCATCAAAAAGTTAAAAATTCGCATTACTTTCTGTTAATTCGTCGATGCCAGCGTTTTCCTGACAAATTGAAATAATATTTTTACCAAATATTATTGATGTACCATAAAACTACATTCCTTGTAGTTTTATGGTAAATAATATATGATAAAAATATCGTTTCAATTTGTCAGGAAAACGCTGGCATCGACAAATTAAGAGAAAGTAATCCGTACTTTTAAATTTTTGATGGAAAATATTCAACCCAAATTTATTCGAAAACGCTCTTATAGAGTTTTTTCAAACTTTGCAGTCTTGAAGACTTACTACTACACTATAAGCAGCATACAGTCGTTTTAAAAGTTTAGGTCTAGATGTTGAGAAAATTACTAATAAGCAAAATCCAAGACGTCATCAGATCGTTGTTATGGTAACACCGATGTCAATCAAGCCTACTTTTTTGGAAAGTTCATTTCATCTCTAGTACATATGTGAAGCAGCTTGCCTGACTGAGCTCAGACAGTGAAGTATCAGCAGTTCACAGTTGGGATGTTGTGTCGCTAAAAAGCCCAGTCGAGCCATCTTAATACGAAAATTGAACGACGGAAAAAGTATACCCCATCTCAGACTTAATGGGCAAAACTGAGAGCCCATCTCAGACCTAGAAGGTCAAAAACCCGACCCCATCCAGCGGCACATACCCCCCCCCCCCCCCCGTATAGCTTATATATGGGAGTACGCCCACCCCCCACCTTCCCGGGCCCTTACTGTACAATACAATGCTAGTCCATTGCAGGCTGCTATTTTGATTTTGTTACATTTTGCCAGCAGTTTGCCGCCACCCTGTTTGGGGAAAAGACAAAGATCTGTTTGGAGAAAGACGAATGATGAAGCTGCTTTATAGGCTCCTTCTTTATTCATATCTATATGATCATACCTTTGGTTTGGTCTTAACTGGATTGCTAACAGGACCCTCTTCAGTCTTGTTTTTGCTCAATGACTTTTCATCCAAACTGTAGCACCGCAGCTTCATTTCCTTTTTAACAGCGTTCTTGGGAACAGTCAAAGTACCGTAAGTCTGTCCAACGCCTTTATCCTTGCGTGTCCCATCACTGTTCACATTCACGGTATCGAAGAAAAAGGAACCTGTTGATGAATTATCAAAGATATATTCCGTTTTTCCAACTGTAATGCCATCAGAGGATAACCCTTGCGAAAGCAAACCAGCCCCATTTGTTGCCGTTACAGTTGCGTAGTACGTTTTCCCGATTTCAAGTGCACCGTCTTTAAGTTTAGCACGCCAAATTGTGGTGTTGATGACCTCTTCAAAGTCTGATATGTCTGTCAAATTTGGTCCAGTGCCCCACGCAATTTCGTACGACGTCACTCCGCTGTCTGGGTCGCTCGCAGAAAAGTAGGCGAAAATGATGTCAAGAAAAACCTAGGACAAAAGAATGACTTTCAGGATCTGACAAAATGACTCTTTATCAATTTCAGTCAATTTTGACCTGCACGTGCCTGTCATATTTCTGTGAAACAAACACGGAAGTCAAAACCACGGACTTACATTAAACTCTCGCAAAAATACGACAGGCAGAATTGTAAAACGTTGAATGACAGGAGCCTCAATGACAGAATATATATTATATATATATATATATATATAATAATAGATGTTCTTGCCTTTTTATATACCTAATATTAGTTTAAAGGTCCATCTGCACTTACCGTGATGCACCGCGCATTGTTTATTTTGATTTGGTCCCAGATAAATGCGATCTCTCGCGAAGTGAAATTTTTTGCCTCTCATCCAAGAAATGAACACTGAGTTTGAAATTTAATTCGACATTAATTTTAAAATTTTTTAGTCCCGAGAAACGGTCCTGTTAGATATCAAAAGCCCCTATAACTGACATGGCTCGCATTTTGTCTGGGGCCGCTCAACCCGCCTTAGTGTAGCTCCAGGCAACTCCAGTCGCTGAGGCAGTTTCCTCTGCTTCAAAAGTTCGCATCGAAAACATTTTCACTTTCTCGCCACAAAATGGATTATCGTGGCCCCAGAAATTCTAGAACGCCCGCAATGAGTCACGGTAAGTGCAGATGGGCCTTTAAATCTACTAGCGTTATATCACGAATGCTGTTCTCTTCAGTATTGGTTACGCTACTCACTAGCTATCCTGTTGTTGAAAGTGAGGGTGTACGGTTGTCAGTATGCGGCTGTTATTTATATCATTATTCAATAAAAACGCGGGCTACAACAATTAGATTATTCGCTCTTGATTTCTTTGCGTGATAGAAATCTCGAGCTCACAATCTAATATTCCATCTTCCGATAGACAAGATAATCTTTTCTCAACTTTTGCTAACTTATTTAGGTTTTCATCATTTCATCGCGCCTAGAAATTCACTTCAAAACTACAGTAGACAATCCTAAACATGTCTTCAGTCAATCAGAGAACGCGCGTTATCCAATGAATGTTTTTTATCTATCTTAATTTATCTTAGACAATAAAATCTAATTGAAATAATTACATTATTACCTGATAGTCCATATCTGGTCCCATGACCCCATCTCTGACATATTTCATGACAGGCGGTGTGGTATCTATAGAAACCCCATCACTGTGTGCCGCTGAACACTTGCGGGCTCCATTGCAGGCGACAACTGTGACGTAATAAAAATCACCGTGCTGCAAACTAAGCCCATAGTGACTTCCGTTTGGTCTCATCCCCGTGCTTTCGCACTCCCGGATGTCGTCTCTCATGGGCTGAGACCCAACACACCAGAAATATTCAATAATATCACTTTCGTTATCCAAGAAGCCGATCCACGTGGCATGAATTTCCCGCCTGTTGTTGGTGAAATTGATATCCGCATCTTTCAAGTTTCGAGTGGAGCACTGGCTGTTTTCTCCAAATGTCATGTTTTCAGAACAGTTCGTATTTGGATCACTGCCAAGACCATCGTAAACAACTCCAACTTCGGGAGCCGTCTGGTCAATAACAAACGATTCTGATATAGAGCTTGTTGATTGATTAGCTCGTGTAGTTTCAAAAACCTCGACAGTGTAGACGTTCTTGGGCCCAGCAACAAAGAACGATCCATTGTTTTGGTTAAGGTTAACTCCATTGGTGACGTTGTTAACGTAGTTTGTTGGAGAAACGCAGGACACTTTGTCACATATACCTGATGTAAAGATGGAAGAGTAATTGGATGAGGGGCATATTCTTCCTGTGCACACTGAACAAGTTTCAGCAAAACCTCCAAATGACTTTCTTCCTTGTTTACAAGGTAAGCAATGTATAGGAAGTAAGCGTTGCAAGCCAGAGACTCTACTGCGGAAGTAATCTGAGGGACAATATGTTGCCATGAAAACTCTCCCCGTGCTTAGCCATTGATCTTTTGTAGGCCAGGTAAGGATACCGGGTAATCCGAATAAGATAGTGTCTCCTCTGAATGCCACTGATGTTCGAGTTTTCAATCCATCGACTCGCATTCCGCTATCTCGTGCAAGCACCGTTCCTAGGTTGACACATTCACTTGGTACATTATGCTGATGGGAATTCTTAGAGTAAATACCTTGGAAGCCAAGTAGCTGTACACCTTCATCGCCATCTTCAGTTTGGATGCCAATGGCGATAACAAAACCTTCTTCTCGGGTGTTTACATCAAGATTTCCACTCAACTCCTCTATATAGCCCCAGGCATTGTACTCACAGACCACGTGGTGTGAATTTGATGTGGAGTTCAATTGGAAAACTTTTAGTAACCGTGATGTCCTGGATAGTATTACAAGAGCATTCGTCTCGATGAGGTACATGGAGAGAGGTGTTCTGTGGTTTAGAGACTCGCTCAGACTGATAGTTTGACGGAGAATCAATCTTGGCAATGAGTAAATAAGAACATAGCTGTTTTTTCCATCTCCTGCAGCTATCGCTATTAAGCGTTTATTCAAAGCTATTGACTGTCCAAAGTGTGGGTCCTTCATTTTCAAGCCAAGTACTTGGGCAAACGTCCATACTCCTTTGCTCTCTCGGAAAACCGCCACCACGCTGTTATTTGAGGCTGATAAAGTTCCGGTTACTGCAATTACGTGATCACCGACAGCAAACACCTGACCAACTACATCTGCCCAGGTTTCGTTATCTGAGCAATATGAAGTTGAAATGGTTTTACATTTTCCTATTACAGTGGTCTTTCTTAATTCATCGATGCCAGATGTATACTCGTAGAGATTGACTTTACCATTTAGAAGAAGGCCTGTTCTGTTTTGATGTGAGGCTATTTTTACTCGTGCATTAGGATCTGACGCGTCTTCCAATGCAATAAAATGACTCGCAGTTTGACTATTCAGTGACTGTATAACCACCTTATCTTTACTTCCAATAGCTATCTTGTCATTTGGTAAAACAGCAACAGAGACGCCAAAGTCTTTGGTTGGTAAGGTGGGCTTCAAGTGCATGTCACTAAGGACCGACGGTGTAATTGCAGACCGTCTGGTACAGCACGGACCTTCTGAGTCAGAGAAACCAGGAATTACCTTCATTATTCGGGACTGGACGGTTGTGTTTGTGCCATTTGCAATACTTGACGCTCTTTTGACAACAATTTTAAATTCTGCCGTTGGGCTAAACAGATGGTTATCAAAGATATAATCCGTTTTGTTGGAGGTCGTATTTGATAGAACACTGCTAATTATCACCTCTAAATCAGCGGGATATGAGATGTATTTAATATCCAGAACAAGTGAACTCTGGTTGAGAGGAGGAAGCCTCAGATTTGGCCACCAGCGAAAACGTTCATTTTCAGCAGTTTTGTCACGAATTTTAAGATCGCGCTCAGGTGGAGGACTTGGTTCGATTTTCACCCCATCGCTTGAAGCCTCAGAGTAGATACCACCCTCGTTCCAGACCCTCACGATGCCACGGTAACGGTTCCAAGGTTGAAAGGAGGTACTTTGTATCGTAACATTGCGTTTCCATGACAGTACGTCCATATATGGCTGTTTAAGAGGCTCGCCGTTCCACGACTTTTGTTCAATAAGTCGTGGAACAGAAAGGTTAGAGGATAGTAATGTGACAGCCACTTGAACGCGTAAACGTGTGACTTCATTGAGATACTTTCCAATGGCATTCCAACTTAGTGAAAAGCTTTGAACAGTAGCCGTCCAGTCAATGTCTGTAAAATTACCGTTGAGCCTTGATATGTCGATAACTTCGATTAGCTTTGGTGCCACAGAAATTACTGTGCAAGGATAATCCGATATTATTTTCGTTCTAAGCTCTGCCCCATTTACAGCAAACACCATTAAGAAAAATGTCATCCCCGAGCGAAGTCTGTTGACAATAGCAGCACCCCTTGTTTTCATTCCAACTGACCTCAAAGACACTACATCACATAAGGCCTTTGCCGTTCCAACACACCAGTGGTACTCTACCACTCCACTCTCCAGGTCTTCGAATTCATTCCAGCTGGACATCAAGTATTCTTCGGAGCATCTGAATAGGATATCCGGGATATTTTGATTATTTCTTGTCAAGGTCATATTGTTTGCTTGAAGTAAGGAAGCATTTAAAGTTACGTTGGCAGACAGCGGAAGTGTGGAAGGAGTATCGACTGATAAGTCTTCATCGTCCTTCAGAGTAGGAGATGTTAAATCGATCAAAACTCCTTCAGTTGTCGTCTCCGATGATATACCGATTTTGTTAGTACTTCTTACAATAGCATAATACGTTTTTGCATGCATAAGTTGAAGTCCATCGATTGTGCAGCTTGTGTTCAATCCAACATCAGTAAAGGTTGTGACGGAACAATTATGAATAAAAGAACTCAGACAAACTTCGTATTTTCCTATACCACTTTCGAAGTCGAGAAAAGGAATCCAGCTGCAATAAAGAAAAAAATGGATGAATATCAAAGTAAACGCACTTTGATATGACCCATTCACAGATTTTCTTTCAAGTAACTAGCAACATAAAACACGTTATTCCAATCTTGAGCTTCGTAAATCTAGAAGGTCCAGGTATGGGTAGGTAACTGTCTTTAAATAGCAATGTAAACGAGGTTTTACATTGATTTACATTGTTTCTATTTTTCCTGGTTGTATTAAAGTGCACTTAACCCCCTTTTTTTTTTTGGCTTAATCAACTCTATGTACGTTGAAAAGTTGAATAGTTAAATATTTCTTATTTTTAATGTCGCGTTAGTGAGTTATAGAAAATGCTAATTAGATGACGTAGATTCAGGAATCATTTATTATACAACTACTTGTTTTTACCTCTAAGTAATATTTTTTACGAATCAATTGATTATCCACAGTTTCTATTTGGTATTTCTCAAATTGATTTTCCTTAAGTTGTATACTGCGTATTGTTAATTGACGTAGAAATAATGGCAAATTCCCGAATCTACGTCATCTAATTAGCATTTTGTAAATTCAAATCTCTATAACTCACTAATGCGACGTTAAAAACAGGAAATATTTAACAATTCAACTTTTCAACGTACATAGAGTTGATTAAGCCAAAAAAAAATTGGGGTTAGGTGCACTTTAATAATTAACATAATAACAATAATAGTAATTATGAAACCACAATGGAAGCACTAACAGGCAGCAGAAGCAAAGACGTACTAGTACTCATATAGCGCCATTTTATAGTCCAGGGGTAAAATTATTTCCTAACAATTAACATTGAAGTATTAACTATAAGCAATGAAACATTTGTCACCGAGCGCTGGTGTGAAATAAACATGCGATGTCACTCTCGTTGTACTGGATTTTCATCCCGCGGTCGCTGCTTTCGTACTCAAAATTCAGTGGGTCTTTTGGAGATATTTCTCTAATTCAATTGGACTGAAGCTTTCAAATATTATTGCCCATATATTTAAAAACATTTAGTAAAGATATCAAACATCTTCATTTGTTAGTTTTCAAATCATATGCAAATGCGCTTGAAACTTTAAAAGAGTGAAAACGTCAAGCAAAACTGCATTTGAATGAAAAGCTCGATTTTTTTATTGCCGAGGAGTTAGACGGAGCTATTTCGTGCAGGAAGTAATAATTTAAGTCTGAGGAAACTTTCTTTTGTAATTTAATGATAATTTGAGAGACCTATGGATTGTTTTGACCGCTTATATTTCAAACATAAAAAACATGCAACATGTTAAAAATGTTTAAGCGATTTAGAGCGTGGTCGCACTACAGTCAAAAGCAAAAATTATCCCGTGCAAAATGACATAAAAACAAAAAAATTCTTCAAAAAGCATGTCCCACCGGAGCGGTTTCTTTTGTTTTCCTCGATTTTTGCACGGGCAGATTTTTGTTTTTGACTGTAGTGCGACCAGGCCCTTATTCAAAATCGAACAGTTTAATTTGTTTGAAATTTCCCCATTTAGTCTGCTAGACTGTGTAGATTATAACGCATTTATTCTCTTGTCGCGGGTAGCCCCAAAATCGAAAGATATTTTATAAATACTGGTTTTCGCCATGTTTGTTAACTGTTGCTATGGAAACGCTGATTAGCATAAAAAGAGCATCGTCCAAAACGTTCATCCAAGCCCAATATCTCGTATCAAATGCAGATTTATTGAGCTAAAGTAAACTCATGAAAAGGCGCATTCAAAAAGGGAAGTGTGAAAGTATATGAAGTATATGAATGCCAGCATGCATTTAAACGTACCGCAAACTAACGCGTTACGCAATATTGCGGTAAGCTTATGTTTTTATACACACAGTTCAACATTTTTTACCCGTGAATACACGCATGCGTAATGAACAGGTTATCGGTACCGGCGACAGATATGCAAATGAGGACTCACTCACTCACTCACTCGCTCACTCCTTCCATCAGCTGTAAATTTAATGACGTAATGCTTTGTTACGAATGTGTTTTGTAACAAGAACAGCGTGAATCCAGCTATAACAATTACTAATTTGTTGTAAACGAATATAAACAACAATAAGCTCAAAGATGTTTCGCATTTGGAGTCTTTAATGCAACGTTAAAATCGATCTAAAAGGAAAGGGGAGACCTATTTCTGAATGAAAATGCGTGTTTTCACCTTTTTCGGTGAATAAAAACAAATTAAATGCTACCAAAAGCAGCACAATGTTTAATTGTATCATATTTTGCAACTCTAGCAAATAATATTTGCAATTTTAGCATTTTTGAATTTGTAGTAAAATCCAAGATGGCGGCCATATTGTCGGCCATTTTGGATGACGTCATGGACCCCCAGCAGCGATACAACTCATAATATTTGCATATTTGCCACCGTCTACGATAACCCGTTCATTACGCTTCTTGTATTCACGAGTAAACCTTTAACCCCACCATTTTAAGGTCTTTCTCGGAGTTTTTCAAGAGCATTTATCGTTGGCATATGCCGTCTCCAGTAGCTGTTCGTTTATTCTTTTGACGCATTTTGTTAAAGTTTGGCGGCAACAACCGGTTGCTATGTTAACAATATATGACGTCATACATGGCATGACGTCATGCATGGCATGAGATCAAACCATTTTTGAATGAAAATGCGTGTTTTTCACTTTTTCGGTGAATAAAAACATAAAATGCTAAACAAATAAAATGAAAGGCTGATCGTAAGTAAGGAATATATTTTTAAACCGATTAATTTCGAACGGCACGGCCGTTCTTCTTCAGGGTATAACCGTACTAAAAGAAAAAACGTTGCAGATTTGAATATATAACAAGCGAAAGATATGAAATTCCATACTTTGTTTATAGTATAAGCTGAATGGATAAAAATATGACGCTGAAAAAAAGTTACAGATTTGAATATATAACAAGCGAAAGATATGAAATTCCATACTTTGTTTATAGTATAAGCTGAATGGATAAAAATATGACGCTGAAAAAACGTTACAGATTTGAATATATAACAAGCGAAAGATATGAAAATACATACTTTGTTAATGGTATAAGCTAAATGTATAAAAATAGGACGCTGAAATTTACATAAATATATATTAAGTTTCATCGCGTCTGTTTAACCCTTTGGGTTCGAAAGTTTGGTCTTTATCAATAAGATGAGCCTCTCGAGCTTTACGCACGTCGTCACGGTTAGATTTTGTAAGCTCAAGCGGGATTAGTTGTATGTCAAAGGTAGAATGATTAGGTGAAAGAAAATGTTCTCATACTGCGGTAAGTTTAGAGTTGTCGGGGTGTACTTGTTTGTCGACTGGTTTGCGGTGTTCGTTGAAGCGTTCTTTCAGTTGTCGTTTGGTCTCTCCAATGTAATGTAATCGGTTTAAAAATATATTCCTTTCTGTACGATCAGCCTTTCATTTTCTTTGTTTATAATTATTTCTGCTGATCAGATCCTTCACAAGGATACAGTACCGTCCAATTTGTCGAGTGGCCCTTTCATTTACAAATTATATAAAATGCTACCAAAAGCAGCAAAATGTTTAATTGTATCACAGTTTGCAACTCTAGCAAAATCGCATTTTTTAACTTGTAGTAAAATCCAAGATGGCGACCATATTGTCGGCCAATTTGGATGACGTCACGGATCCCCAGCAGCGATGCAACTCGTAATTTTTACCTTATCTTGAAGTGCACATCATAGGCTATCTATAAGATGTAAAATAGTTTCAAAATATTGTAACACCGCAAAAACTCAGGGTGGGGAAGGGGGGGGGGGGAGGGTTTGGTTAACGGCGTTCGTTACCTTACAGTAATCTTGGTAGAATCTGAATGGTAGAGGACATTTCTGGTATTATCTCCAAACCATGCTTTGCTAATTGTGGGAGGAGTGAAATCAACTGTAAATCCATTGGAGAAAGCCTCAACTTTCAGTCCAGCGAGGTTAACTGCCCTAACAATAAACATGTATTGCACTCCACTCTGGAGATCCAAACCTGTCAAAATTAACGAAGAGGTGATATGCTGCTGCCACTTATTGCTGACAAACTTGCAATCTTTAAAATTGGTGAGATGGACCTTATAATTCTATACTGATGACTGATTTGAAAATACGTTTTGGTGAACCCCTCCCCCCCCCCCCCCCCCCCCGGTTTGGTAACAAAACATTATTCCGGTTGTACCACCTCCTATATATAAGCACACTGCAGTTCCTTAACAGCAATTCTTAAAATTGAATTGAACGAAATTGTATAAGCTTAGGGCTTATAATCGGGATTTTACGGTATATCTACCTTTTACCCTTTCTGCTTTCTGTTCTGGCACCATGCATGTCACGTGAAGCTCACTGGTTCACACAAGCAATTTTTTTCTGTGAATCATTGAGTGTACAGCAAAGGTTTAAATAGGTCATCTTATAGAACACACACAATCTATTTAATTGGCTAATTGCCGGTTGGTGATTAACTGATCCTGGAAAACGCAAACACACTACAGCTAGTCACACTAAACGGATCCCATCAGATATCTAACTACTACATAGGTATATAACCAATAGGAGCTAAATTTCCACAGAAATATTTTTACCTGTGATAGTAACGTTCGTTGCTTTCCCCACTTCAGTGAAGGACTGAGGGCATCTGAAAGACAAGTTCCTTGCGTCACACAAAGCGACTTCATAAAAATCGATGCCAGCCTCTAGGTCCTCAAAGCCAAACCAGCGAGCTCTGATATCATCCTCACCGTTGTGATAATCTACATCTGAGATAATTCCATCGATCACAGTACCAGTTATGGGTGGTGTATCGTCAATTGTCACACCATCTGATGTAATCGATGTTGTCACGCCAGCGATGTTGGTTGCTGTAACTGTCACGTAGTACCTCTGACCATTCATGATCGGCTGCGTTAGGACCTTGTGGGCAAAAGTACTATCCGAGTCCAGCTGTGTTTCTTTGACGAGATCACACGCTCTTGAAGACAATCCCACGCACCACGTGACGCTGTTAACATCACTCTCCAGATCTTCAAAGGCATTCCAGTGAGCTGCTATTTCAATTCTGCTCCGCTGAATGTCTGTGTCCTCACCTTCTTTACTTCCATCGAATATAACACCTCCATTTATAGGTCCTTAGGAAAAAAACGTTTACAAAATATGTAACATATCTGCCAATGTGTTTAAGGGTTTTGTAATACGGTCGCGAGAAACGCCCCTTTATATAAAGTGTAGTATGTGTGACTCCAAAGAGTATTGTTTTTTCAGGTTTTTATGTAATCAAAGGCTCCTTGCGAGCCAAGTCGTAAATATAAAACAACCATTGGCCCTTTTCCTACCGTACACAAGGTGGGTCCTCTTAGACTGTACATGTTATGACTACTTCCCTTATGTTGCAGATCCACGTACCAATATCTTTTACCAAAGAAGGACTTCTTAAACCTTCGTGTGTACCTTCGTGTTCCAGAGCGCGAAGCAAACATGTGGCAGGTAAAGTCCACTGTTATTTTTATCAACAATGCTTGAAAGATGAATTACAGTCCGTACTGCGCAATCTCAGCTCGGCAATGTTTGTGAGCCTCACACGAAGTAATGTCTACTAGCGAAAATGAAAATTACGGGACAAACTTACCTTTTCCTTCATTATTAATGTCAGATATCCTTGCCAACAATAATAACCTACAATTAAAAGAACCCCAACGTTTTCCTAAACCGACGTTTCAGCTTATCGAGCATTCGTAAACACAACGGCCATAGTGGCGGACTCGGTTTACTCCCATTTACTTCATGTATGCTATTGCTGAAGTGTAACATATCAACAAATTCAAAACAAAAATTTAATATAAGTTTAATATAAGTTTGCCAGGTTACCTATCGTTTACGATGAGCGAGTGACTTTTCTCCGGTAACCGCAATAAGTCGTATTCACGACTTAAAAAGGTAAAAATATGCCACTTTCGGTCTGGCAATCGATTTGTTTTATTTCTAGTCTGAAAATGGCGTAGGCTTGTACCATTCTGACCGGAAGAGAAAACGTTTGAAGGGTTAGCTAAATTACATGAGTAGAAAAAATAACGTAACACGGGATTTGGCCTGTAAACGGCAAGGGCTTGAAGAAAGTAATAGGTCACGTATCCTCAATTCTCCTCCCTCGCGCGTAACTGCCAAGGCTCTATATAATCTGACATACTGACATGAAAGCAATGGGAGAACGTTCTGGTGAATAAATAGTACTTTCAGGGTTATATTTCAACGTGGGATAAGACAAGATAATAACACCAAGCCCATGTCACCAAACCAGAGAGTAATCACTTCCATCCAAAATCTGATAATTTAAATTTTGAGCTTCATTGAAAATTCTCAGAAAGGAAAATTAATCTATTGACTGATACCTGTCTTGTCAACAACAACCGCGTCAGATGTTTTCACATCGCTTGTGAGACCAGCTCTGTTCTCCACCTTGACAGACACAAAGTAAATATCTCCTTGGACAAGTGGCCAGTCTTGGAAGGTGAAGGTAGTTGCATTTCTCGCATCAGTGAAGTTCTTGATGTTGCATTTTCCTGGCTGAGTTCCAACACAAACATAACAAGTCCGAATGCCACTTTCTTCGTCCCAGAACCCATCCCACTGGACAGCAATTTTGGAATGCGCAAAAGTTTGTTCAGCTCCTTTAAAGGATGTCGATGGGTTGTGAATGAATAGGATTTCACCATTAAATGGAGGAGTGGTGTCTACCAAGAACCCATCTGAGAAGAGCTCGGTATAGAGTTCTACGTTATTCACAGTGCGAACCTTTGTCACATACTTGACGCCTTCTTTGAACTCGAGATCAGCTATACAGATCGATGTTCGGTTGCCGACATCAAAGCCCTGCAGTAAGCAGTCATTGGGGTTCATATCGGAGCAGATGGATAACTCGCTTTTGAGAATGCCACTCGCAACGTCCATGGCGTCCCATCTAACGCAGTATTGTTCTTTAGCAGTGAGGAAATCGATATCATAATCACCCATTCCCAGCTGTAAGTCTAGTACCTGTGAAAATAATGAAAACGACGAATGAAATGAATGAAATAATAGCGGAGCACTTGCCAGGCCGAAGGCCTGGCTGCGCAGCTCCATACTCATAGAACCTATGCCGTGATTTTTCATGGTCATGGCTAGCGGAATGTTTTGCGGGCGCGTGTGTGCCCGCCCGTCTTGGAACAACATCCGGGATCTTAGCAATTTTGTTTTTCGCGCGGCCACACAGCCGTGAGCTCGGTAAACACTTTAGTTGTTTTGTTGTGTCTAGCGGAGAATTAAACTCGTTATTTTCCCGCATTTTTTCGCGGTTTGCTACTCAAGACAGGGATACTAATTAAGGTATACTCAGAAGCCGCTTTAGTGGAAAAAGACGAGCTTTCAGGGATAAAATCTTGCTTCGAGGAACTTCATGTATTACGTTTTTATCAATGCGGGAGATGTTTGTTTTCTACGGATTTCAGAACCAGAAGCGGAGATTTGAATTTCCAAGCAAGCGAGGGACTTAAAGGTAAAACAGATTACAGTTTTCGATGAGAATTTATGTTGATATCAATCTGTGAGTGACTTTTTATTAGTGTTATTGTTAGCTTTGGAGAATTGATTTTAAAACGTGCCTAAATTCAGTTGTATCGATCTCTTGAATTTCATCGAAGAAAGCTTGAACTCGATGAGGTATAATTAAATGGTACGCGTTTTGCTTTTAAACGTAAACTAATGGAGATTTGAATAAATTTTTTCGAAAGAAGATCGTGTTGTCCATTTTTATGTGTTTGTTCATTCATTAGATAGATTGAAAAGCGATTTTATGTAAACAAAACAAGACTTTGATTTTATAGTACAGTTCTATCTTCACTCGCATCGCCTTATGCAAATATGTTTGTGTATTTTTGCAATTTTTGATTTTCAAATCAGTTTCTCGGGCAATTTTTGACAAACATAAACTGTATTTTATTCGGAAACTAGTCGTACTATTTATTCTAGACAGAGAAAAGTTGTTTTTGTGAACTTTTGTACGGTCTATAAAAATGTACTGTGCAGACGGTCGCGTAATACTGTTTTTGAGAATTGCTAAAATTGAAAATAGCCCATTCGTCAATCTTAATTCTTGTGCTTCCAACCTTTCACCTTAGTTAAGTTTCACCTTAGTTAAGCTTGTTCAAAGTGCGACGCTGTTAGGCTTGGGCTATGTATATATATATATATTAATTATAATAAATGACTAAAAAGAATTAATAAAATGTACGTCTCTTATTTGCAACAAGCATTAGCAGTAAGATTCTAAGGCAACAATTCATCAGAAGAGCTAACTATGCTTGTCAAAAAGGGACAAAACAACAAGATTCATTATGTACATAACAACAGAGATATAGATATACCAAGAGTCATATATATAAATTGCTATAGATACGAGGTTGCTATAGATACAACGAGATCCGTGATATATATACATCAAAATTCAAATATATACATCAAGATTCATATATATATATATATATATATATATATATATATATATAAATTCAAATTCATTGAATGCAGATCAGACTTCAGAAGATATTCATTCGTTTAATGCATTAAACGAATGAATATCTTCTGAAGTCTGATCAGCATTCAATGAATTTGTCTTTGCTCCTCTAATGAATTAGAGTTGAGCGCTTTTTGAAATCCATTCAACTGAACTGTCAAAGAATTTATATATATATATATATATATTTATATATATATATATATATATATATATATATATATATATATATATATATATATATGTTTATGGAGGAAAGAAACAAATAAACTACGCTTTCATTCCGACAAGCCTGTTTCGTGGTTGCCCACTCATTCATTATTGAATCCCCTGATGAGTGGGCAACCACGAAACAGGCTTGTCGGGATGAAAGCGTAGTTTATTTGTTTCTTTCCTCCATAAACATATACTTCGCTCTACATTAATGTATTGAGCACTGTTTTACGAATATCCAGCTCTACACTTATATATATATATATATATATATATATACACACACACCCGTTTGCGAAAAAAATGACATTTTTAAAAAAATAGAACTATATATATAGCTGTTGTGTTCGTACCACAAATGTGGTGACAGGCGGTAGACACCTTTTCACAGTAACATACGTAACATACGTAACATAACAAAAGAACTAAATAACAAGGAAAAATTTAACGCTAAAAATAACACACATGATGTGATAAAAACCTTAATTAATGATTGAAACAAAGAAAACTCCCTATCGAGGGCCCCCGAATAATCATATATGTCACTGGAAGTCGGCAATTGAAAAATACAGACATGACAGTAATGTACCTTAAGTTCCTGAAGTTTTCGTTTCCCGTTACCGCGCGGGACTTCGTCATACTCCGGAGAAGGCAGCAAAGTTCTCTTGTGGTAATTTCCTTCTTCGTACTCTTTTCGATTGCCGACTTCCCTTTCCACGGGCACGATCGAGATTTTCCTTTTCCCTTCCCTCCACTGCTACCATAATTAACCCTGGGATTGAACTGCTCTGGTCGCTGTGCACTTGAGTTCGTTGGCACGACTGACAGGAACTGACGGTCGCTTCCGCCACGACGAGGAAGCTGAAAGCGTCTGGACAATTCCTCTTCAAAATTTTGGGAATTCCTTCTATTATATTATCTCCCCTTTCTTGAGCCACTTATTCGTCATAGCTGTGTATACACTTCGAACTAAGGAGGAGATGGTTTCCTCGCTCGGAAGCGTCGAATTACTCGCCATGGACGAATTAGGTAAACCCGCCATGTTTTTGTTAACGTCGAGCCTCGTGTTCTGACCGTACCTGACACCGTACCTAAGATTTTTCATTCAGCGGTGCTGCTTCCTCCATATAAGATGTCACGGATCTTGATGGAAATATATCACAAATATCACGGATCATGTTGTATATATATATCAGGGATTCTTGATGTATATATATATATATATATATATATATAAAGTGTAGAACTGGATATTCGTAAAACAGTGCTCAATACATTAATGTAGAGCGAAGTATATGTTTATGGAGGAAAGAAACAAATAAACTACGCTTCCATCCCGACAAGCCTGTTTCGTGGTTGCCCACTCATCAGGGGATTCAATAAGAATATTATTTACCATCGCTTCTTATATACAAAATAATTTACATAATAACAATAACAAATCTATGCGGCGCGAAGTTTGACAGTTCAGCTGTTGCGTAGAAGGACTTTGTTTCTATGGCGGCAAGAAGACACGAGTTCATTACGTTTGTTAAGTGTAGAAAGTTTCGGTCGGCAAATGATCAGAAATTTTTCCTTTAGGCAGAGGTTGCATCTTTTGCTTGAGCTTTTGTACGGTGAATGCGAAGACAGGATGCGCCATGAAATATAGTGTTCAATGTTGTTGTCTTTGAGAGTCCACATGTACTTGCTTAGTTCAGTTGATTTTCTGTGTTTAGAGTGGCGGAATGATGCGGTGTGGTTTCGGTATCTTGTTTTGAAGTCGTTTTCCGTGAGTCCGATGTATGTTTCTGTTGTGTTGTTGTCGTTGCGCGTGACTGTAGCTTGGTAGATGACTGATGATTGTAGGCAGTTTCCGTCGAGTGGGCATGTGTTCTTTTGTTGGCAGTTGCATGTCTTCTTGTTTTGAGTGGTATTAGAGTTAGCTGTGGCGGCGTCGTTGGCTTGCGTGGATGACTTTAGAATCTGCTTATTGTGGTTATCAATTATCTGTTTGGCGTTATTCATGCAGCTGTAACTTATTTTTATGGTGTTGCGGTTGAAGATTTTTCGGAGCTTGTGATCTTTAGGGAAGTGCTTGTCTATTAGGGCGAGGAACTTGTATCCGATGTTGGTGCTGGTGTTTTTGCTAAATGGAGGGTTATACCAGATGATGTTGTTGCGTTGTCTGTTTTTCCGTCTGTTTGTTGTTGGAGGTTCATACTGTAGCGTGTATTGGTAGCCGCTTTCGTCGAGTGCTTTCTGGTATGGAGGGACGGCTTGGTCAAAGGATGCTTTTGTCGGAAGATAGGGATGAAAGGCGTTTGTTGATGCCGGCGGGAATGTTCTTTGCAGTGATGGGTGGGTGATTGCTCTCGCGGTGGACGTATTGAAGTTTATTGTTCGGTTTAGTGAAGGGCTGATAGGTGCTTTGGTTGAGGTTAAATGTGAAGTTAATGTTTCGTTTGTTAGCTTCTATGGTGATGCGTAGTCCGTTATTATTAAAGATGCGGCATATTTCTTTCTTGGTGTTCTCTGTGTCTCTGGGTGAAGCGTTAGTAATGGCTAGTCCGTCGTCTCGGTAAAGTCCTACGTTAATATTCAGGTGCTGGAGTTGAGATAGGAGGAAGCTTCCCACGAGTTCGCATGTTTCGGCGCCGTCGAAGCTTCCCATGGTGACGTCGAATGTCGTGTTGCCTTTCTTTTGCCAGGGTTGGTTCTTGTGGATTAGGATGGAGCTTTTAGCGTGGACTATGATGTTTCTTTCGTCGGCGGTGATGTTATCGTAGTTAGAGGCAAAGTTGAATGCTTTGTTAAGGAGGTCTTGGCTGATGGAGGGGTAGAACTCTTCAATGTCGAAGCAGATGAAGCTGGAGCGTTGTTGGTTTTGAACAGATTTAAACCAGTTAATTACGGATGCGGTGTTTTTCCATTGGTTGAAGTTGCATGTTTTTGTGACGTTGCTGTTAATACGGTCGAGGATGTCTTTGCTGACTTTGCCTATCTCGGATTTCGTGGGGTTGATTAGTCTGCAGGTCGGTTTGTTTGCGAAGTTTGGCTTGTGGTCTTACAATTGTAAGTGTTATGAATGCGTCTTTGTCAGCTGTAGCGTCCACGCTGTCGTCGATTCCTAGTTTTGTCGCGATGTCTTTGTTTTGTTTATGGATGGCTTGTGTGGTCTCAGGTTGCGCTTTCTTGTAAGACTTCGTGATGTTCTTTTCTAGTAGGTCGTTGTACTTGGAGGGCTCTAGTTTGTAAAAGTTCGTAGTTTTGTCGTCGGCGATTAGTAGCTTGGGCTCAGTTTTGATGGAGTCGGTGTCTCAAGCAAGTTAACAACCCCTTCCTTAACAAGCTAAAAACAACATCATCTGGTATAACCCTCCATTTAGCAAAAACACCAGCACCAACATCGGATACAAGTTCCTCGCCCTAATAGACAAGCACTTCCCTAAAGATCACAAGCTCCGAAAAATCTTCAACCGCAACACCATAAAAATAAGTTACAGCTGCATGAATAACGCCAAACAGATAACTGAAAACCATAATAAGCAGATTCTAAAGTCATCCACGCAAGCCAACGACGCCGCCACAGCTAACTCTAATACCACTCAAGACAAGAAGACATGCAACTGCCGACAAAAGAACACATGCCCACTCGACGGAAACTGCCTATTCTTATTGAATCCCCTGATGAGTGGGCAACCACGAAACAGGCTTATCGGGATGAAAACGTAGTTTATTTGTTTCTTTCCTCCATTATATATATGTATATACAATTATATATATATATATATATATATATATATATATATATATATATGTCTTACAATATGTCTTACAATTAAATTCAGGGAGGTTTCATCACTAGGTTGTGATTTTCTTATAGTGAATTTTTAGCATAAAATTTTTATCGCCTTTTGTAATTGTCTTAACGTTTAAGGGCCTCGTTCGGGAATTTGTTATTTTAGTGCTGGCCTCGTCTCTCAAAGGCTCTGAGTGTGGAATTTATTACTCATTGTTTAAGGACCCTGCTCAGGGATTTTGTTGTGGCATTGGCCTGTATGATTGTTCAGAGCCCTGAATGGGAAACTTATTAAGTTGGGACTATTGCATAACTTTTTCTATTTTTGATTGTTTTTCTTAGTTATTATACCTTTTGTTAGGTTAATGTAGTTCATTAGTATTATTTGTGGCAACTGTGATTTGCCTTTGGTTTAGTCTCGTTATCACTTCTATTATTGTATTATTGTTGTAATTTTTGCTTTTATTTTTGTTACGTAATTTATCAGTAGTTTAACATTAAGTCATTGTTGTAACCGTATTTAAGTCTCATGTGTAACTTGTCTGTATAACTGATGAAGGTCGAGAGACCGAAACGTTTTTAAACTAAATTTGTATTTTTTTATACCAAAAGTTGTCCATTTTCGGTCTTTTTAACTAGTTTTATATATATATATATATATATATATATATATATATATATATATATATATATATATATATACACACACACCCGTTTGCGAAAAAAATGACATTTTAAAAAAAAAATAGAAATATATATATAGCTGTTGTGTTCGTACCACAAATGTGGTGACAGGCGGTAGACACCTTTTCACAGTAACTACAATACCGTTTGTCAAGTGTTCATTACAGCAGGCGTCTCTTAATCAGAACCATTGTTCACGGAAAACATTATTGAATAATTTAACACATGAAATTATTCAATGCCTGAATATAAACAAATGAGCCACAGACAATTTATTGACTCGAGCCTATGCTTCTTTTGAGGCATTACGGATAGCGACGATCTTCGTTGGAGAAGCAAAAAAGTAGTAGAAAATAGACGTCCTTGGATACAAATATCACAACAGTTTAAAAAGCATAGGACAAAGATGATACATTTATTCTCTTTTTCAGAACATATTGGGGGCTTATTGTAGCCTTTACCGCTTTATTGGCGATTTTTCATGTTTCTTTTTAACCAAGATTAAAGGATTTGTACATAACATTCAGGTTGTTGTACTGCCGCCTTGATATAATGAATTTAAAAAATATATATATCAAAAGCCGCCAATTTAGCGGCAAGTTCGTCGAACAGAGGAAATATTTTTACGTAAAAGGTCGCTAAATTTGCCAACTTTGATTCCCCCTTTTTTAATTGCAATCAAAGGATTTGTAAAATAACGGTAAGGGTCGTGAACGACCCCAAAAATAAGCGTCCATTTAAGACGTTTGATGTGGATTACCCAACTATGGAGTCCGTCGACGAAATGATTAAGTTACTTGTTGACACCTACTCTCAATAGGTGCTGAAAAAGAGAACAAATATAGTCATCTTTGTACTATGCTTTTTAAACTGTTGTGATATTTGAATCCCAGGACGTCTATTTTCCACTACTTTTTTGCTGCATAGTCTCCAACGAAGATCGTTGCTTTCCACAATGCCTCAAAAGAAGCATAGGCTCGAGTCAATAAATTGTCTGCGGCTCATTTGTCTATATTCAGGCATTGAATAATTTAATCTGTAAAATTATTCAATAATGTTTTCCGTGAACAATGGTGCAGATTAACAGACGTCTGCTGTAATGAACACTTGGCGAAGGGTATTGTAGTTACTATGAAAAGGTATCTACCGTCTGTCACCACATTTGTGATGCGAACACAATAGCTATATATATATTTCTATTTTTTAAAAATCTCATTTTTTTTGCAAACGGGTGTATATATATATATCACGGATCTCGTTGTATCAATAGCAACCTTGTATCCATAGCAACCTAGTTATATATATATATATATATATATATATATATGAATCTTGATGTATATATTTGAATCTTGATGTATATATATATATATATATATATATATATATATCACGGATCTCGTTGTATCTATAGCAACTTGGTTATATAGATATGAATCTTGATGTATATATATATATATATATATATATATATATTTATTATATACATACTGAGATTTACCCACAAGAAAACTATGAGATAAAAATCGTCCCTTCACGTATGACAAGCCATCTTATTGGTCATACGATTTTCCTCACTAGTGAAGAATATCGTATGACCAATCAGACTACGATACGACATTTTTCACTAGTGACAAAAATCGTACGCGGGAATTCCCGCCATTCAGTGTGCCTTTGCTCTCCTTGAAGGCCTCGAAGAAATTCATTCATGGCGACAAAAGGGTTTAAAGTTCCATCACTTCAATGAAAAATTTAAAATGCGTATTTCTGCGGACCTAAAGAAAAGAACTTTAACAGATTTTGCTGAAAGGGAAAATATACGTTTAACAGGAGAAAGAATAAGGCTAAAAGAAGTGAAAGAAAGCAATTAAATCGCCAAACGTGCAAGCAAGTTTGAACTCTCGCCATTTAAGCTTAATTGTTGTTGTTATCAAAGCGGCAAAAACTTCAAAACACAGGTACGCAAACTTGCTTTGTTTTTGTCGTAACGTGTCTCATTATTTATAGTCTTGTTATAGTTTAGGAAAGAATTATTGTCGTAGTTTTTTTGTTAGATGTGTGAATTCGGTGAATTTTTCCACTTGAAAGTTGAGTCTGACAGAAACCAACTTAGAACCCTTCTACTAAAGTGTTGTTTTTCTGTTGTGTAAATCTCAGTATGCATATAATAAACAAATTACTTCACGGTTCGTTCGCTTGTACGATTTCTATTCACTCGTTGCGAAGAATCACAAACTCACTCGCTCGCAAAGCCTCGCTCGTTCGTTTGTGATTCTTCCCAACTCGTGAATAAAAATCGTACGCGCTCACCAACCGTGAAGTAACCTCTCTATATATATATATGACTCTTGGTATATCTATATCTCTGTTGTTATGTACATAATGAATCTTGTTGTTTTGTCCCTTTTTGACAAGCATAGCTAACGCTGAGTGTTAAAACTCCCGCGGACAAAGCTGGACCAGGATTCATTATCAAAGGAGAACATTTAAGTTTAGACTGTGAAGTTAAAAAAAAAACAGCCATAACATAATTTAACGAACTCATTACATTTAAAGTTGTTATATAAACTAAAAACTATGATAAAGGATCGATGGAAATCAACTTTAGTTACCTTTGACAGAAATGGAGCATTACTGTGGACTTTAAATCCGTCTGAAGAAGAGGTGGTAGATTTGCCTGCGTTGTTTAAGGTGCTCACAGTAACGAATATTTCTATTCCTTCAGGTAGTGGCGGTAGAATCTGTTGACTAGCGCTGGTGCGACCTCCTACATTGGTTTCGCCAACGACGTCACAGATACCTTTTAGTGTTCCTGCACACCATTTGTAACTTGTAACATCAGATTCTTCATCATGAAACTCGTCCCAGTTGGCATAGATGTATGTATCATCTGCTTGGTAGTCGATGTCCACGAGTGTCATTCCGTCTCTTACCACTCCTCCTACAGCCGGCGTGCTATCAACTCTCACACCATTAGAAGTTGCTGTTGTGCTGTAGCCAGACTCGCTCGTTGCTTGCACGGTGACATAGTATCTTTTGTTATGCTTCAAGCTTAACCCCGTTACTGTTCCTCCGAGGTTGATACCAACACTAACAAAGTCACTCACATCGCATATTCCTGGTTCTACTCCTACGCATATCTCATACATATCGATGTTACCGTTATTATCAGTGAATGGCGACCAGTTGGCTGAGAGTTGAGTGGTAGAGCTTTGAAATTCGACGTCCTTCTTTCGCTGCGATCCGTCATACACCATGCCAGGAGATGGTTTTGTACCTTCTAATATAAACTGGTTCGACGTAGCTTCACTAAACAGCCCGACCTTATTAAAGGCTCGAACAATTACAGTATACGACACTCCATAATCAAGACCGAGCGCATCTATGTTAAGAGTAGTCTTAAGTGCAACGTTCACATAAGGACTAACACTGTCTTTTGCACTTGCTTGACATATCGCCCATTCGAAGTAACTCAAATCACTTTCGTAATCAACAAATCCAACCCATTCAGCTGTAATCAAGACACCATTCTTGAAGTACTTCGTTCCGTCAGTATTTCCTACGGTAACGTTCCCTATTATTGGTGGAGTGGTATCAATTAGGAGAGGTGGGGCGACTAGTTTCGTTTTCATGCCGACACCATTTGTTACTGCTAGCGTTATGAACACAACAGTACCAGACGCCAGTGATTCAGATAAGTAGTGCTTCACAGAAACATCTTCTGGATCTACCGATGTCGACGGGACGACGTTACACGAGTTAGTGGTAGTACCTGCGCACCATTCGATAAATGCAATTCCACTCTCTTGGTCATAGGGTGCATCCCAATAGAATTGTAACTGTTCACCATCGTTTTGGGACATCGCCCCGGACATCGCCCCTTGGGCCACATCGTTTTCTTCTCTTTCGACGCCGTGATAAACCCCTGCTATCACAGGTGGAGAGGTGTCAACTATTATACCATCAGAGAATGTTGTTTCTTTAAGACCAGCACCATTGATTGCCTCGACAGTGAAGAAATACTGCAAGCCTTCTTGGGAAATGATTGAGTGTTTTACATTGGTATGAAGGTCGGCGGAAGTCATGCGTTTCAAGTCACAACTGCCTGAAAAAGTGAGAGACTCTCAATACTATCTTACAATTCAATGATAACAGATTGCATTTAAAAAGGTAAAACTTTTCCATTCAAATACCAAAAAGCAATGATGCACAATGTACAATTTTGCAATAATTATTTCTCTAATTGCCTCAATAACGCTGCACTCTAATCGTTTGATTATGTTTATATGCCCTATTTTCTGGAAGATATCTCTCTTAATTATAACAATAATGTACGTGACTTTATTGTAAGGTGTATCAAATTAATAATTTGGTTGAACAGTCTTGTTTAACGACACCGGTTGGAAAAAGTTACTTTGGCTATTAAGTTATCTAAGGTAAAAAAAGGAAAACTGATTCCACGAATAATTAGCAAATTGCAAAAACACTGCTTACCCTGTGATGTACCCACGCACCAGTGATACTCTATAACGTCACTTTCAGAATCTTGAAATCCACTCCAATGGGAAAACATTGTTTTTTTATCACTTTGATAATCACTGTCGATAAATGCCTGTGACAGATGCTTGGTACGGCTACCATCCACGATTGCACCAACATCCGGGGGAGTCCACTCCACCACGACTTGTTGTGAAACTAGAGTGGTCTCCAAACCAAGCATATTAACACCGGTAACGGCCACATAAAATGACAGCCCTTCATATATCGTGAAGTTTACCAGGTCTAAATCTAGAGAACGACTCAGACTGTCAATACGCTGAATGGATAAGAGATCATTTTGAAACGGAAAGCTACCAACGCTAACAAGGAAGTGGCTGATTCCGCTTTCTGGGTCATCAATCGACCAGGTAATTACCGGGGCAGAAAGCGATGTTAAGAACAATGTATGCTTTCCCGATGATGGTGATATCTGGACTGATTTTCCGATCGGAGGGGTTCGGTCAATAACGACACCATCCGACGACGACATTATGGTTTCACCTCTTGTATTTTCAGCCTTTACTGTGACAAAATATTTGGTTCCATGCAAAAGTGTCAGGTTGTGAAAGCGGCTAGCTTGTGTATTTAAGTGGCTTACTTCAGTGAACGGCCATTTACACAAATCTGGTGGAAATGAATTTGGCGGCTGATCCCTGATGCACCAATCATAACGCGATATACCATATACGGTGTCCTTGAAACCACTCCAATGTGCCCAAATTGCTTTATCGTCCAGTTGGAAGTCAATATCGTCAGCTGAAGTTGTTGGACCGTCACTCACTACACCGGCAGAGAGCCGACCCAATATGATCAGCATTCCTGGCGAGCAGTCTGTTCTGTGAAGTCCAGCACCATTTGTAACTCGCACGCAAACGAAATACCTTTCATTTCCCATAAGTGTTTGGTTTCTAATGATGACTCCGCCAACAGACTCGCTAGGGACCACTTTGGTATACAGATCGGAGTCATCGTCTTTGAGTTTTCGAAGGTTTGTTCCAATGGCCCAGCTGGTCTTTTGTATTCCACTTTCAGGATCTGTAAAGCCTGTCCAACTTACTACAAACGAGGAATTGGGTACTTTGTTCTTATTTCGATCATAGTCATGTGGAAAAGAATGATAAGCAATTACAACACCAGGGTTTGGTGCAGAGCGATCCACGACAACGGCGGTTGAAGAGGTTCTGCTTGATAAGCCAGCTTTATTAATGGCCAATAAGTTAAAAAAGCACGTTATCCCCTGTTGAAAAGAAACACTTGATACGGATACGTTTGTGCTGAAGGGTAAAACAACCGTGTATTTCTTGATGTCATTTGTTTCTGGAGTTGTTCCAAAACCCCACGATAGAGACTTCAGGCCACTTTGCTTGTCACTCGCCAACCAATCAGCTTTCAAATAATCCTCTTTTGGATAGAAGGTGAGCTTTATGTTGCTTGCTATAGGAGGTGTGCTGTCAATGATAATGCCATTTGTCCAGTAAATCTTTTTCATACCAACAGCATTTACAATCTCAATTCCGCTAGCATAAGTATGGCCTTCCGAAAATGTTGCGGTAGTTCGATCTCTTCCTGTGATAAAAGCTGACCCCGTAGAGTTCACCCGTGTTTTCAAAGCGTAAAATGGGATTACGTATTCTGATGAATGCACGTCTTTGACTGAAAATCGATATCGAACTATACGGGATTCGTTATCATGGCACTTCCAAGAAATTATAAATCTGCTGGAGCTGGGTGCATATTCCCGATCATCTTGATAATCGCCAAAGCCATCCCAAACTTGCAAGCATTCTGGAGGTGTTGTGTCAACAATAACTCCATCCGACTGCATTGTGGCTTCCAAACCAACTCCATTTGCAGCTGTCACGTTCACATAATATGTTGCAGCACTGACAAGTTCTTTAGAGAGCTGTAAAGTTGCCCTGGTAACATTACCATCAAATGAAAAGGAATCATACGAATCAAATTGAGTGCTAGGTGAGCCTCCCCATACTTGTACTCTGTATGCGTACACGTCGCTTTCTGCATCAACGAACTTAAAAGTAATGCGTAATGTCCTGTTTAAGTCTTGATAGTCGCCGTCTCTTACGTAAAGTGGAATAGGGGCCGTGTCATCATACACAATACCATCTGAGAAGGATACAGATGTGAGGCCAACCATGTTTGTACACCTAACAGTGGAAAAATACCGATAACCGACCTGAAGCTTTAACCTGATTATGAACGAAGTTTGTGAGTCTGGAATGCTTGTCCAATTCATAACGTCTGCTTCCCCAGGCTGCAGGCCAAAGGCGATCTCCGTGGATGAAATATTTGTTTCTGGATCTTTGCAGATCCACGTAGCCTTCAGAAAGCTCTCAGATGTGTAACTGCGGTCTCTACCTGGATCATCGCCGTCACGTGTTGGTTGTGAGAAGATCGGAGGAGTGAAATCTACTAGCACCCCGTCTGATGAAACCATGGAGCTGGGCATCCCGAGTACATTAAAAGCTATCACTGTTGCATAATAGCGATGACCGTTAGTTAATTCTGGAACTTTTAATCGTGAACTTGTGGATGTTTTCACGAGCCCCACGTTTGTAAATTTTTGGATATCTTGTGCCCCTGGGATCGAACCAAACGCCACCAGATACGACAGAATCTTTGTTTCTTTTTCTGCATAGTTACCCCATGAAGCTCTAAGGACTGATCTCTCAACTTGTACGTCTATTTCCTGGCCTGGTCTTCCATCAGAAACATAACCTGGAAAAGGAGGGCTGGTATCGACAAGTACACCGTTGGACTGAAAAAATGCAAAATTCCCAGCCCTGTCTACCAGTTTGAGACATGCATAGTATTTCTCCCCAGAGATCAAGGCTAGTCCAGATAAAACGTGAAAGTGTGAATTACTTGGCACCCGTTCTTTCTCTTTCACATCACAGACAGATAAATCTGCTTCGTTGGACAACCCGAGGTAAGCGGTTTCAATTCCTGAGAAATCCGTAAATCCATACCAGTGTGCTCGGTACAGAGATGAAAAGCTTTGATACTCAACATCATTTAAACCCCATCCGTCCAATACGAATCCATTTTTAGGAGCTTCAAAATCAGATAACAGAGGAGTAGACGAGTTAATGGTGAAGAGGCCAGCGCTATTTCGTGCTAATATGGTGATGAAATAACGTCTGTTATTCTCGAGAGTTGTTGGTTTGAGGGATGTCCAGTTTGCTTGCAGTGATGACGTGTGTTGACGTAGGGAGAAAGTCTCAAATTTCATGACGTCGTCAGCACCGGAATAGCTTCCAACTCCAATTTTATAAGCTGTAATCAGGGAAAGATCGTCCTCAACCATGAAGTAGGACCGAAATGTTATAACTGAAGAGTTCACATATTCCATTGTTTCGCCGAAATGACCATGCTGAACGAGTGTTATTAACGGAGGACTGCTGTCGACAATAAATGTGTTTGAAAGGCCACGGGAAGTAAGACCTGCTTTGTCTCTGGCTTCGATGGCTACTGAATAGACTCCATCTTCAAGATCAATGTTGCGGCCACTAGATCTTTGGAGTCCTGCTAACTTAAACGGCTTAAGCAGTTGGTCAGATTTTTGGGACATTACCGATATACCAAACATACTTATTCCACTGTATATGTCATAGAAGCTATCATTGCTGCACTGGCTGGAATTTAGAAAGTCGGAAATCCTCTTCTCATCCGCCAAACACCATCCCCATCGCGCCCACACTGACTTTGTTATCCACTGGTACAATACTGGAGGGCCCTTTAGACCGGTGTTGACTTTTCCAATATGAGGAGGGATAAAGTCGACTGTCACGCCATTGCTACTCGCGTTGACGCACATCCCCACTCCGTTACAACCAATCACAGTCACGTAGTAACGTCTACCACCTTCTAGTAGCAGTCCCGTTATTGTTACATTGGTTTGCAAGCGAACTATGTAGAATGATTTAATATCATCTAATCCAGGTTCTGTACCAAGCCCGAAACGGTATTCTGCTACGCCACTTTCTGCATCAGCGAAGGCTTGTTCCCAATGGGCACTAAACGCAAACCGTTCACTAGTAAAGTTCTTGTCCTTTCCTTTATCCCCATCTTTGATGTACTCAGGAGCAACTTTTGGTGAAGTCGTGTCAATCAAAACTCCGTCCGACCAGATCGTTTTCTTAAGATCCGCCCCATTAATAATTTTAACGGTGACATGATATCTAACTTTTGGAAGAATAGCTAGGTTGGAAAACTTAACATGAGACATTCCACTTTCCATTATGGTTTGCGACAGAAAACTGACATCTTCAAATGCTTTTATGTTATCACCTCCCGGATACGTTCCTATGCCTAAAAGCTGGGAGCTGATACCACTTTCACGATCAAAGCATTTCCACATTGCTTGAATGTTTTCTATCTCTCTCACAAAATCTACGTCAGATGTATCGGTCTCGTCAGTCACGTCAATTACATTTCCTTCGCAATTTGGCGGTGTGCTATCCGGTATAAATCCATTTGTCTCAATCATTGATTGAAGCCCCGCTGCATTAGTTCCGCGGAGTACAAGTCTGTAAGGTGTGCCCGCCTCAAGAGAGAGGTCTTGTTTTAGCAGTGTTGTTTGTGTGAGGGGTATACTAATGAATGGAGTGACTTTTCTCCCTGACGCATTTCTCACAATCTTCCATTCATACTTCACAATAGGGCTCTCTGGATCAGTAAAAGGTTCGAACTTTCCACGAACACGTCTTAGAGATGGAAGAAACTTGGCATCAACTTCACCAGCACCGTCTTGAAATGACACTGGTATGGGTGGAGTTGTGTCTATTATGATACCGTCGCTGCACATAACTGCCTTTAGTCCAAACTGATCCAGTGCATACAAACGAGTAAAGTACTCTTTGCCATGTTGAAGATGTAAACCAGATACTTGAATTGCGTTAGAATCCCCAAGGGATGACAATGGAATCTCTTTTGTCTCTGATTCATCAAACGTACACAATGACCGTGAAGAAACGCCCCATTTAAGATTTACAACCTCACTGAAGTTGCTCTTAAATGCAAAATGCATTCCTAATGAATATGTATCATATTGGTAATCAGCATCTGTTCCTTGTACTGCACCGTCATGAACATAGCGAATCTGTGGTCCCTTTTGCCTTGCTTGGAATACTGGACAATAAGCTAACAAGCTTTTCATCCCTTTTTCATTCGTTGCCATGACACTCACGAACACATTTCGCCCATGCTTGATTAATAGGTCTTTAACGACGTGGCTGAGCGACGTACCAACCAATTCAGAGTATTTGTCATCAGAGCCTTCTATAGAACCGATTCGGACGTTGTAGACGCTAATTTTAGTGTCTTCGTGAAATCCATTCCACTGGATAACATATTTATTTTCCGCTGCTTGCCGTGCGGTACACGATCCTGCTACTGGAGGCGTTTTGTCTACATTTGAGTGGCAGTCGGTAAAAAGGACTCTCTCTATTTGCGGTGCTGACCATCTCCACTCTTTGAATGTCTTTTTTGAGCCCCAACCTTTCCGGAATTTAAGGCTAATAAGCTTGACTTTTGAATTTTTTATCGAGAAAAGTCTGTACCAAAGGTACACTCTGATGCTAAGGGGAGTCATGATCAGCTTCAGTTCGATACAAGTTTGTATAGGCCAAGTGCCAGCTTCTACACGTAACTGTGGAACAAGGTTTATCTCGAGTAATTTTGCTTCAATCGTCACCCCAGCTTCAATAGCTATAACACCTATGCTTGCACCAGCACTCACTGTAATCCACGCCCCTGGTATAAGTCCCAGTTTGAAAGCTTTGGTTTTTATGCAAATCTCTACCTTGTAACCAACACTGTAGTGACCAGCGGCATCTGCCGAAAACGTAACAGCTATTCCATACACAATATAGGTTTGTGACACTTTAAAGAAAGTATGAGAACCACTTAGCAATGGTTCGTCTTGTAAACTCTTACACAATGCTGAATCCACAACATTTCTTCGAACTCTTTTGCTTTTATGGTGGATCTCTTCAAGTTTCTCGTAGTAGATATCTGTTTCCAGGAGATCTTTATAGATACTTCGCTTCCGTTTTGATCCACATTTTACTTCTCCAATGGGGAAAATTGTCTTTGGTCGAATAATGTCATCATCTAATATTCTGAAGTATAGGCAGTTTTCGTTGATTCCAAAGTTGGTTTTAAGGATTGGAAGTCTTAGTTTAAAATATCGGTCTTCGAAGTCTCCGCCTGCGAGTTCCACATTTTCTTTCTCGGCAAACGTGCCACTAGAAAACGTCACAGCAATAACTTCGTTATCAACTCGAGTGACAGATTCTAAGCCGGAAGGTGCTCGAACCACTCTTGCAAGCGTGTTTTCTCCTGTTTTGTCTCCTTTGCTCAAATCATGAAATTCAAGCTTGCACTGAAACCCAGCAATTAATGCACACTTCGAGATGCAGGCGTATTTGCTACCGAATTGTCTCACAATCGTCATCCCTTGAGCGTTCTTCCCGATGTGAATGACCTTATCTGGGTCTACACCAGTAGCATCCATATCTCCATCTACATCCAGTTTATATCCATAAGCTTTTCCCTCCTTACCACTTGTTACCCACAAGACATTTTCCTGTTCGTCATAAGACACAGATGCGGCCGTTCCTTGGACAGACACGGTCTTGAAAATGTCAACCGACGAAGGTTTAGCTGAATATAATAAAGTTGACGTAACGGTAGATTTTTTGATGCCAAAGATTTTCTTTTTAGTGTTGTCAGCGATCCAGATGTAATCCCTTGCTATGGCAACTCCACCTATCTTCACAGACAATGGACGGTCTTGTTTGGCGAGTTGAATAATTTTCTTTACTCCTAGGCCTTGGTCAATGTTTGTGACAACAAGAAGAGATGCTTTGTCTTTATTACTTGCCACGCCATGCATTCCAAGTATCATTTCGTTTTTTGAGAGCTGAGAAATTCCTTCAACTTTGTAATCGTCAAATAAACCGGGAGTCAACCAGCGACCGCTCTTTTGCAGTGTAGAGAGATCATCAAGATGAGGAAACTTCCATTTGAAAATTGTCTTTAAGTAGAGAGATGATGATCTTCGTATTGATCGCAGGCAAACGTCTTTAGAGCAGTAAGGTATATCTTGATAGGGTTTGTAAGCTCTTGGATCTAAGCCCCTCTGTCTTGTTTGAAGCTTGTTTAAAAAGTCGCCAACTTTGTCTACGAACCCGTTGACTTTGCCAACAGCTTCGCTCACCTCAAGGACATACTTGTCAAGAAAAGGTTTGACTACATCTATAATCTCTCCTGTATTAGACAGCAAGCTAACGATTGGGTTCAAAAACAAAGCGGCCACGTCCTCCAGCGTATTAGCAAATGTCAATGCACATTTAGTATCGGTGTCTAAAGCCTTCAGAACATTACCGACAGTTTTTGTTTTTTGCCACAATTGGTAGAACAGTTGAAGCTTGGAACGTGTACTCTTGAGTGATTGAATGTGTTTAAGTACAGCACCATCGTAAACACTGCGCAACGCCTGAAAAGCGTTTTCTTGAAAATTCTGGATTTTGTTCTCTATTTGCTTTGCTTTTTCTACATAATCAGATATTCTTTCAATGCGAGCTATAGCATCTTTTATGAATCTTTTTCGACGGCCTTTCACCCCTCCTTCCGGGTTTCTTCCAGTGATCGTTTGCAACATGGTGATCACTCTTTGATTGTCGTCTTGGATTGAGAAGTTTCGGACTTGCTCAATGAGTAGCTTTACATTGTCTACCATTGCCGTTATATTGTCTACACCTTTTTCGCATGTTTGGAGTATGTCGGTATATCCACAAACTTCATCCAGTTTGATCTTTACTGAATTAAGTTTGGTTTTGATGACCATTCCTTGTTCAATAAACGTTTTGGAAATGCAAGTGCTACCTTTTATGCATTTCTGAATCTTGAAGTTCTTCCATGTTTCTGATATCAAACCATTAAAGACTTCTATCTCGCTCTTTAAGTCTTTGTACTGATTGATAAAGGACCTGCCTATCACCTGGGCTTTACGAACGCAAGGCTTCGTACTATCTAAAATTATCTTTTTCATCTGCTTGCAATTAGGAAGCTTCCCGGCTGTTACAAGTAAAGGCGACAAATTCGTGGTAAAAGGCTTAAGATCTGCTAGAACAGAAATCACTTCAGTTACCATGAAACTAATTTCTTGCACTTCATCCCCGATGTCTTTAACAGAACCTTTTATGCTTCTGAACTTTGACAAAACTTTATCAATGAATGCGTTTGCTTCTTCATTGAAAAAAGAGTTAACCTCCTGTATCACACGGGGGGCTCTGAGATTGTTAATTGTTTCGGTTGCGATGGCCAGAAACGCATTACAAACGCTTCTAATCCGCTGGTCAAAGTCAATTCCAAACTGTTTTCGAATGTCAAGCTTCTGAATTTCATCTTTATAATCCTGAGCTCTGTTTGCGAAATTTATGACCTCATCTACTGTTTTCCTTGCCTTGATTGCATATGTAGGAAGATTTCTGAGATGCTTAAGCACTTCATTGAATAGTGAAGCTATATCACGTACGTCGTTAAGAAATCCTTTTTTCCTACCTAACACTGAAACAAAATCTGATATAATTTGTGCAACACGGGAAATCTTTCCTACACGATTAGCTAGATTTTCCTTGTACCAACTTTCCAGTTTAGTAACAGCAGACTTTAAGTTTGATCCAACAGACTTTACCGTTCTCGCTACGGGTCCAATGAAAGGAGATAGGTCATTAAGTGCTTGACGGGCGTTCGATTGTATTTGGTCGATTACGTAACCCGTGAAGTTTGCTGCTTGGGTGCACACTCCGCTAACTTTAGAGGAAGTGCCGTTTGTGAAGTCAAAGATGTTATCTGCTAGATTCTTAATATTTCCCATCTTTGCAGTAAGCTTTTGCAGTGAGTCTGAAACAAACCCTTTAGCAATATCAGTGAAATTACGTTCGATTTGATCTATCGAAGTCTCTACGAACGCTTTAAAACTAAGCACTTCCTTCAAAACATTTTGAGTTGCGTTGTCCACTTCCTTTAGAACAGATATTCCGTCTTTTTCAATATTTTCTCCAAAGTCTTTAAATTCACGAGAATAGTCCAAGGCTGTTTTATGGATGCTGCAGGTTTTATGAAGACTCTGCTTCGCAAACTGCGTCACTGAGGGCCCAAGTTCTTGAAAGAAGTCTGTTATGTCACTGATATACGACACATTGAAAAATTCGGAGTCGAGTAGGCTTGTTATTGAAGACATGAACGTTTTCAGAACACCCGAGGGATCAATGGAACGTTTTCTTCTTTGGCTGTAGAATTCGGGAAAATGTCTTTGTAAGTCAAATTTTCCCTCAGGTAAAATGCCGTCAAAAAACGTTTGGGGATCAAACTTTGCATGCGTAAACTGATTAAAAAAGTCACTGACGTCCCCAAGGATAGTAACGAATTTCTGAAACTTACGAGATTTTAAGTTCAGATTGAACTTTAAGCTAGCTTTCCAGTTAAAACTAAGGCCAAAATTAAATCCGTGTCCTTGGAACGCAGGCGTATCTAACTTCAGAAAAGAAAGGCGTAATGCAGGTAACTTTGTACCTTCTAGCGAGTCGATCAAAGAGGACATATCCAAGAAACTGTTGCTGAAACGCTGTAATCTTGCTAACACTTCCTGAAACTTCTTAAGTGAGAAGGATAAGTGAATAGACAACTTGAATGGAAGCTGTAAACTGAATCCATCAGGAACAGACGATCCCAGAGTCTTGAAATATTCCTTGATCTTGAAGGTCTGTTGACGTGCTGGAACCTTTCCGAGAGTTTCAAGAAGTTTTCTGATGTTGAATTTGTCAGGTAAATGGTTTGGCAGGTACTTACTGATGCCATCGACAACTCCGAGAATCCTATCCAAAGTGTCAACAGCTTTCTTAAAGACGGTGTCAAACCCAATGACCTTTATTAGATTTTGCTGAACTTTAGTGATCCTTTCTATCAGTGACTTCCACCTTTTAACACGAACGCCTATATCTTTTGAAAAGCTGATTACCTTGTTTGCACTTTTTATGGCTTGTAGTGGTATTGTTAAGTTCTGTAAAAACAGATCAATGTTTTTGACGAAATCTGTCAACTTGTCAATGTTCAATGGGATGAATCCAGCGAGTTTGGTTCTAAACTTGCTTATTTGTTCAGTGCCTACACTAGCAACACTGTCGAATTGCCTTAGAAGATCGCCATCAGCGTCTTCGACAATATGTATAAGATCTTTTGGAAAGTCGTTTTTAAATCTCGCCGAAACTTTGAAGGCAGCCCTCCCTTTCGCTATTTCAAACCTGTTTTTAAGAAGGTGAGCTCTTAATACCCCAGAATTGTCGAGATCAACGCCAATTATTCCACCAAAAATTCCAACTTTTAGGGTAAATTTGTTAGCGAACTGAACAGCAGCTTCGGCTCCCAACCATTCTCCTCCAACAGCCTTTCTCCAATTTTTCTTATGGCCTAGTTCATACTCTCGAGGCTGGAGTTCCGGTAACAAGGCTCGTTTGCGGCGGTGGATTACGCTGCGTCTTTTACGTAAGTGAACGGCTTTGGTATGTTTACCGTGATTTTCTAAGAACTCGCGTATTGCAGAATCTAATGTATCGCCCTTGTTAGCATTCCACATGGCATGTTCCAAGCCTTTTACTACTGAGTCACTCAAACACTGGTGGCGATCTATAAACACTTTGACAACTGCTGTCTTCACGTCATTTCCTTCATCCAGGTACAATGCTTTTATAAGATGTCGGTCTGTGTGTTGTTTGGGCATTTTTCGCATGGCTGAGATCACCGCTGATCGGATACTGGAGTCGTCGTGGTCAATGTGTTCGAGGATTACCGGAAGTCCATAATGATGACCGAGATTTCCAAACGCCCATATGTGATCTCTTAGGTGCATTTCATGATCAACACTGTCAGGATGGTAAAGACTTGATTTGTTTCTGTATCTGCTGTAAATCATCTCTGCAACGCTGTCACTCAAGGTCTCATTGTATCCTGCTTTCTTTGCTCTTTCTGTTAACCCAGCTAAAACAAGCATCGCAGTTGCAGTTATTTGGTTGTCTCGTTTATCTTCAAACGACAGCTTTAAAAGGGCATCAAAAAGACTTGTGTGTAGTGGTCCGTTTGGTAAGTAATAGATTGATAATAGTAGTGTTTCGTATTCTTTATCGCTAAGAGGCCTAGGGATGCGCGCCTTTACTGCGTGAGCTAGAGCATTTTGGGCTTTGTATTTGCCATGTGCAGCAAGTGCAGATACATAGACGCCCCAAGAAGTTAGATTTTGGTGTTCTCGATTTTGAACCAGTTGCCTGATTGATTTAAATACACCTTCATCATTACGAACCATGTGATGCAGCTCTCTTGAACAATAAGCAATTTTTCTTTCCTCAATGTTCTTGTCGTTAAAGCAGCGTAAAACATCGTGAAGATGTCTTGCTTTCTTCTTTTTTCCACCTATCTCTGCCCAGTTTATTTCTTCGGACTCAGTAAACAGAATACTGTCTCTGGTAAGAGTTTTAAGAGCGTCAGAATTCTCCTTCTGGAATATGGATCGCTTTGAACGATGTTGTGTAGGATCTGAGCAAGATCGTAATCTCATTTTACTGTATCCACTAATTGATATTTCTATATCCTGTTTTCCAAAAGCTTTGTAATTTTCTGCTCTGGGATGACCATTGGGAGGCCTAAAGAATGCCTTCATTGAACGGTGCACTTTTTCGATTTTTTTATTTTTCAAATGAACGTGAGCACTGTGTTGAGACTGCACTTTGTGTTTTCCTTTAACTGGCGTCCCGTCTGCAAATTTCTGATAGTCGTGGTTTGTCCAGGTTCGATGAAGATGAGTGTGGGTGTCATTATCGGATAGGACATTGTACTTGCTTCTAAAGATACCGGAATCATCATGTTCTTGCGCTTCGAACATTTTAGCATTGTCGGCGCCTCGTAGGTTGACTTGAAAAGCTCCAGTGATGCCTATTATTGAGAAGCATACTACACATTAATACAGTTAGTTAAAAAAACCGTAACAAATGAATGTCTCCTGGTATTAGTTGTAAACGCGGATAACTTACTTCGGCTTATATGTTAAACAGGAAGCACGCATTTTCACCTTCTGTAGTGCTGGTGACCCGTTTTTATGTACACTGTACATGTGTTAGGTGTGGGTTGGTAAGTTCAGTATATTGTTTGTCTGTTGTGTGTGCTGCAGGTTCAGTGGAACTCTGCCGAATCCGTAACCTGCAGTACCGACTATTCCAAACGATTCACTCTAGAAAGTTGGTTCCCTAGCTTAGGAAAAACACCACTAAACCGATGTCAAAGGCTAACTGCGGCATACAAACGACTTTTTAATACAACAGAAAAACAGCTAAACTCAACGAAAATTTTACTAACAATAGACCGACGAAAATGACACTAACAAAACACCGATCGAATAGCAGCAATCACTGACTTGACGCAACAGCCAATACCTTCTTGGTAAAACTTAATATCAATGTCAACAACAGTCAGACATTATACTATCAACTGACGCTTTACAATTCACATGAGTTTGAAGATGACTTTCGTTTAGGTTGTCGAAACGTCAGCCATTGTCAACAACAGTCTTTATCAGAACTACAATACCCCGGAAATCACACTCGACCGATAACTTGTTATGAGTGAAATAGGCGCAGAGGGAACAAAAAATGACAGTAATGTAGCGTTATGCTCTAACAAATGACAGTGACAGAAAGACATGTCTCACATACACTGTCCAAAACTAGGAATGAATGCTTGAAAAACAAAACTCGTCTTTAAACTTGAATGCCAAGAAAACGAATCTACAATAGTCACGCCAAAAGATAAAATATTCTATAGGGCTTTAGTGACACTTCATTTTGATAGTTGAGATATACGTCGTGAAGGAGTAAACTACAATAGAAAATGGAAAATGGTTACCTATGGGTTTCATCACTGGAATTCTCTTTTCCTGATGGATAATAGATTTTACAATTCACACATTGATACAATGCCCAAATATCGTCATAAAGCTCCCGATTTTCGTAGACCTACATGACGTATATCCAGCGATCAAGGTGGTTAATTTCGCATTTTGAAAGGAGAGTGATAATGACCGTTGCCTGCAATTTCATATCTTTTGTCAAAAAAATGCGTGAACTATTAGATAGAAAAGGAAAAGAAAGAAAAGAAAGAAAAAAGAAAAAAAACATTATTGATCACATTATTGGACAAAAAAGGCGCGTTGCATCCAGCGTTTCTTGGCGAAACTAAATGAAAGTTGGTTCAACGTTTCAACCGCTCGACACGGAGTGAATGAAAGAGCACAATTTTCGGGAAATGCCTTATAGTGATCACCTCTGGAAAATGATATAGACTTTAAACTTCCTCAGAAAAGTTTCTGCTCTTTGTTTTAAGCGGATTGAAGTTAAACGATCCTGGCATTACGGCTGTGAAAGCTAAAACAAGCATGTTTGTAAACAACTGCAATCGATTCACACACACACACACATACACTTTATTTCACCTCGGTTTTTTTAAATAGGTCTGCATGCTGTGCTAGTATCTCCGAAGAAGACAGTAAAAAACGCAATGCTCGTCTATTTATTTTTTCATTGTTTGAGTTTGTTTTTAAACATAGAAAGGGTGTCCGCCTTCCGAGTACTGTCAGGAAGTTTGTTCCATGCATCGGGGGCCAGATAACGGAAAGAGTGCAGGCCAAATGTTGTGGTCCTAACTGCAGGTAGTTTCAGTTTAGCATAACCTCTAAGATTATAGGAACCAACTGCCTCACGCTCCTGCGTAGGACAGTGCGGCACCGTGTAAGCATTTATGGACTGTAACTAACATGTTCTGTTCTCTTCTTTGTTCTAAAGTAACCATATCGAGTTTGCGCAGTAACTCTTCATAGGTACTAGATTGATCGTCTAAAACTACCCTGACCGCTTTATTTTTTAGTCCAGTCATTTTACGGTTTTGACCCAAAACAAATTGCAACAGAAAGTTTCTCTTCATAATATTACCCGAAATACCATCTTCAACATCATACTTAAAATCATATTTAATCGACGCATGGGCACATCAACAAAAACGGGTCTGTTTATAGTGGCGCTAACTCACTCTCTGATTTATTATTATTGATTTATTATGCCTTTGGTACATGAGAGTAAATATAGAGTAAGATAAGGCACAAGTTCAGCTAGAGAACGTATTTTCATATAAAATCGTTTCATTTGGCTAAACTCTTTGAGTGCCTAATCTTCAGAGTCATCACTGTCATCGTTCACTGTCTTTATGGAGGAGTTTGTACACCCACATGCTGGAGAACACTCGAGGCTGTGCTTACGGCAGGTACATCTTAAGGTGCTGCAGTCTGATGAGCAGTTGCACCTCGCGATCCGCAGAAGGGAGTCGGGCGCTGGTGGCAATTGCGTCATAATAGGAACCACTCGATTTTCGGTAACTTTTCAGCCCCAATCCTCTGCTCGCATATCGAGACTCTCGCCCTTCCATTCCTTTACTAGCAGGTTCACCCGTAGACTGTGATATATTGCTGCAATAGATGTCGATGGTAAGCTTTGGGGTTGGGTTGCATCTGAAGATATCAAGACTATCGCCGGGTTCTCATTGTATAGAGATACCAACGTATTCTCGACACCCGCTGCAGCAATTTCATCCACGGTGGAAGTCATATTAAAGACTTTTGCTTGCTCTCGAAAGTATGGGGAGTTAACGAATTTCTTCAAAGCCGCACCTTTGCCGATTCCATGCAGGCGGGATGTGGTGTCGCACCCAGTGATGGCGTGTATGAACAAAATGTTGTCACACACCTCCGCCCCCCACTGCTCCTTAACTTTCTTGATGTTCCAAACGCGTTGTCGTAAATTAGCTTAAGGCTCTGGCTTGAAGTACAGGTCGCAGCTGTCAGGGCTGGTCTAGTAACAAAGAAGCACGAATATATCAGTATCGTCGCCAACAAGCGCTGTGGTTGTCGTTCTCGCAGACTCTACAGCTGTCTTCACAATGAGAAGATCTGCGTAACTCTGCGCGTGGTAAGTCAGGAAGTCGGTCTTCTGCAGAAACTGGCTGAGCATGTTTATGAACTGATGCTTGTTCTTCACATTCGACAGAAATTGATCCTTTTTGATCGTGACTTTCATGTCTTGAGAGAAGGTCACCGTCGCTCGAACTTTCCCAGCTGTTCGCCTCCTCCGCGTCTTGTCTTTGTCGATAGCTTTTCATACCCATCAAACACTGCAATAGGCTTGCCGTACTTCCCTGCCACATAACTTCAGTACATATTACAAATCTCCTGGTACGTGGTTGATCCTCGAGGCCATGGAATCCGATGGAGTAGTGCCCCGCCGTCTAGAACGTACTGAGCATCTCCTGTTGGTCCTGTCTTGGCGTCTGGCATCAGTTTAGCCCAAAGAGAATCTGCAAGAACAGGCTTTTGCGGCTGCTGCAGCATCGCGGGACTCTCGAACAGTGCAGTTGGGTAACTACACAGTTCGTACCGAAATAGCTCCGCCAGATCTTCTGAGCTACTACAGGCCAGTATGAGCCGTCGGAAGAGCAGTTGTGGATCCACCTGGACGACGTCATTCTCGATCGTGACAGACGACTGCGACACAAGAGTAACAGACTTTGCATTGCGCTTAAATGTGTAATCCGTTACGGACTGTCCGGTCATCGCTGTTAAAATCTTCTCTCCAGCTGCTCGGACAGTATCCACGTTTACAGCGCTATCGGCGTTTACTCCGGTCATGATGTTGCGGAGGTTTGGGTCAGACGAGAAGGGATTTCTTTCAGGGCGGTGAGAACAGTAACAGTATCCTTCATGTCTTTGATCTTTAATCTTTAATCGGGTACTCCCAAAAAAAGTTAAAACTATACTAGAAGGTTTAAATATAAAGATAAAATGATATAACATATAAAACATTCTAAACGAAGAAATTCGATACTAAACTAATTCACAATAATATATATGTTAGTCTTTCATTAAAAATCATCGATAAGAAAACAAGTAGCTAAAAAGGATTTACATGCATTTAATTTGGGGCATAACATTAGTTTTAAAAGAGAGAGACTACCAGGAAACAGGTTCATACAGAGACTGTTCCATTGTCTGATAGTACGAGGATAAAAAGAAAAAAGTTTAAATGTTAACGTTGAAACATCGTTCGCTGGTGAAGGTTACTCTGCGACGTTAACTGATTCGCAAAGTTCGAAATTGAAAGCAAAATTACTAAAACTGGACGTGAAGAAGTCTTCTGGTGACTCGATTCAATGGCAGCCATTTTGGGATAGCTTCGCAGCAGCCATTCACCACAACGATGACGTGTCGCAAGTAGACAAGTAAATTTAATTAACCTATTTCTAAAGTTCTGTTAGAGCTTAAAACCGAGTTGAAAACGAGAGAAAGGCGTACCATGATGGACCATTCGATGCCAGCGAATCAGACCAAGAAGGATGACCAGGGCCACACCCGAAAGCCACCATTTATAGCATCTACCTTGTACTCCGGACAGGGCAATCGTTCTCGCCCCATCTGCAGTTTCTGTGGTCTAGACCACCCTTCAGCGAAGTGCAAGGTTGTAACTGATGTAGCTGCAAGAAGAGCAATTATGCGACGGAAGGGAAAGTGTTTTTTGTGTTTGAGGTCTGGACATATTGTGAGGAACTGTCCATCAAAGTTCAGCGGGAATCATCAAATCGCACTGTGTGAGTCAAGTGGTGCCCGTTCTGAGATGGAACAGAATTACCAGAAAATCACCCAGCAGGCGGAAACACGCCTGTGTTGCTTCAAACTGCGCAAGACCCGGTTGAAAGGTCAAGGTCAGAATTATTTTTTGATTCTTGCAGCCAACGATCCTATGTCTTTCAACGTTTATACGGTACTTTAGAATAACCTGTCATTGGATCACACAACTTGCTTATCAAAGCGTTCAGTGATAAATCTCCTAGGCTCAGATCTTGTGAATTGGTTCAGCTGTCCATCACAAGCATTGATGGCATGGAACATTATGTTAATGCTTATTGTGTGCACACTATTTGCAGTTCATTGAGTGACCAGGCAGCACAGGTTGCCATGAACAATTATCCACATTTACAAGGTTTGGAACTTGCAGATGTGCCATACAAACCGGATGAAGTTAAAGTGTTGATTGGCGCTGATATTATTATTGGAACTTTCTCACTGGAGTTACTAGAAAGGAAGAAAGCCAAGGTCCCGTTGCCCTTCAGTCCAGACTTGGATGGACATAGACTGGGTATTATCGGGCCCTCTGAATTTAAACTGTGAGAACACTCAAAGCTCTGCAGTCATTTGTGCCACACATGTATTGAAGATTGAGTCGACACTGATGGAGTTCAGTGAAGACACGGGCAATATTAATGAACACTTGCATATACTCTGGTATGTAAAGACCCTTGGCATCCATAAGAATGAAACCTCTGTTTACGACAGATTTACCCAGCAAGTTCGATTCAACAGAGAGAGGTATGACGCCAAACTTTCATTTAAAGAGGATCATCCACTTCTTCCTGACAATTTCTCCACTTGTGTGAAGAGGCTACAATCGGTTATACATCGCCTTCACACTAAATCGGAAGTTCTCCAAGAATACACTAGGATAATGCAAGAAAAGCTCACTGAAGGAATGATAATGTCCCAGAAAATGAAACATTGAGCGCAGGACATTTCCATTACCTACCTCACAGAGAAGTAATTAAAATGGATAAATAAACTACAAAGTTAAGAATCGTGTATGATGCATCAACTAGAAGTGCTGGACCCAGTCTGAATGACTGTCTGTATGTTGGTTCTCCGCTTACACCATTCTTCGCTTTCGAGTACACCCGAGTAGCAGTTACAGCATACATCGAGAAGGCATTCCTGAACATTTCCGTTAACCCTGAGCACCGTGATTACTTGCGGGTAGATGACTCCTTTGGGGAAAATCCTAAGGTCAAGCTGATTTAAGGTTTGCTCGAGTTATCTTCGGTGTTACGTCAAGCCCGTTCATCTTCAATGCCACACTTCGACATCACACGAACAGTTATGCAACAACTGACCCAGAGTTTGTGGAGGGAGAATTGAAGTCTCTCTACGTTGATGACTATGCATCAGGATCAAGTTCTGTTCCTTCTGCAGTGGAGTTGTGTAAAAAGGTGAAATAGAGATTGGCAAAAGGTGGATTTAACGTGCGCAAGTGGACAAGCAATTCAAAGGAAGTTGTGACAATGATGGAATAAGTCAAGAATTGCTCTGGAGTGAAACAATGCCCAGCCAAAGAAGCGGCCATTGCTGAAGAAGATCAAGGATATACCCAGTCTGCCTTCTAACAAAGTACTGAAACAGCTCCAAGCGTGCTTGGACAGAAATGAGATAATTACAGTGATGAGGTCAAGTTTGAGTTTGCAAACATTCTAGCTACCGCAGAAACAGAAACTGTCACAAAACGAGTTGTTCTCAGTGTCTCAGCCAAATTAATTGATTTTTTAGGCCTCATTTCCTCATTGTGTTGCCATTCAAGTTTTTGTTCCAAGAGTTGTGCAAAATGAACGTTGACTGGGACGAAGCATTGAGTGAGAGTTTGAGTCTAAAGTGGCAAACATTAATGAAGCACCTGAAAGATGTTAGCGTGATTTTGTTGAACCGATGTTACTGTTTAGAGGATGTTATTTAAAAGTGTTGTCAATTGCATGTGTTCACGGACGCATCTGAACCGTCGTATGGGTCATGACCTGCGCTGTGAACACGAGTCAAGTATCCACTGCAACTTCGTGGCTTTTAAGACCAGAGTATCCCCTTGAAGAAGTTTACTTTACCACGCCTTGAATTACTGGCCTGCTTGATGTCCACCCAACTCTTTTCTTGTGTGAGAAAGGCACTGAGTGATAGTTTGGACATTGACACAATCTTCTACTGGTCAGATTCAACAATCGCCTTAATCTGGATCAGAAGTGTAACCAAAGAGTTTAAGCAGTTCGTCCAGAAAAGAGTTATCGAAATTAGAAAGCTGGCAAGATAATCTTGCGGACATTCCATCTCGTGGAGCACAGCCACAGAATTGGCAACCAGTGAATTGTGATGGCATGGACCAAAGTTTCTGCTAAGACCAGTAGAACAATGGCCTACCCAGCCTACCCAGAGTGTTGGCCAAAACGTTGACGAGGATCTTAAAATACAAACGACAAAAAAGGTGTTGCCATGGCAACCACTGTCAGAATGAAGGAAGAGCCTTAGCGAAGTACTCAATGTGTCAAAGTACAGTAGCATTATAACACTGTTGAGAGTGATTGCGTACATTCTGCGCTTCATTCATAATCTAAAATAACGAGTTAAGAAGTCCAGTCCTCAGTGCAGAAGAAATCAATTCTTCTGAACAACTGTGGATTAAAGATGTGCAAGCTTCCACTTCAAAGAATGAGAAATTTAAGCAGATGAAATCTTGTCTGGATTTGTTTGAAGATGGTGATGGTGTATTGCGATGCCATGGCCGTCTAAAGAACTCACCCTTGTCTTATAATGCAAAGTTTCCTATTCTTCTTCCAGGTGACCATCATTTTACCAGACTGGTCATCTTGTTTTGTCATAGTGATGTGATACATAATGGCGTCCAAGAAACTTTGTTACAATTGAGATCTCGATTTTGGGTCGTGAAAGGCCGCCGAGTGTTGAAACAGATCCTGTCGTGTTGTAGTATCTGCAAGAAACTTGAAGGGAAATCCTATGGAGTACCTCGCGCTCTTCCACTGCCAAGTTTCTGTTTGAGTGATGACTTTGCCTTCACCAAGGTTGGAATCGATTATGCAGGTCCACTGTTTGTGAAGGACATTTTTGCCACATCAGATGACATGAGCAAGGTCCACATAACCTTGCAGTCGAGTCATACGTCTTGACCAGGTACCGAATGCTAGCTCACAGCATTCCTGAGAAGTTTTCAGCGCTTCATTGGACGGCGAGGAATCCCGACCTTCATTCTGTCCGACAATGGCAATACGGATGCAAAGAGATTCATGGCATCTAGAGGAATTAAATGGTGCTACAATGTTGAACGTTCCCCTTGGTGGGGTGGATTCTTCTAACGCATGGTAAAGAGTGTGAAGAGATGTCTGAAGAAGACCTTAGGAACTTCTCGGTTGAATTATGAGGAGTTGCTGACTGTTCTTGTGCAAGTGGAAGGAGTACTGAATTCACGTCCCTTAAACTAACTTTGTGGAAATGGAGGAGAACCACTTACTCCCCCACATTTGATTGTTGGCCGACGATTACTTTTTACGCCTACAGAATCAACCACAACCATTGAAAGAAGATCTGAAGGAAGACAAGAAATGTCTGAGCGATAGAAGCATTTACAAACTGTGTTGCAACATTTCTGGAGTAGATGGCAGAAAGTGTATCACATGGAGCTACGTGAGCACCACCGCTCTAACCAGTCTAAGGGCCTTTTGGTCAATGTCGGAGACATAGTTTGCATGCAAGAAGACAAGGTCTCAAGGTTGAATTGGAGCATGGGGAGGATTGAGCGTGTACTGACAGGCAGAGATGGAAATGCTCAGGTATATTAAGGCCTGGGTCAGTTACGGTCTATCTCATAAAGTATGGAACATATTGATATGAAACTTGGCCAAAGGCTTAAACTTGTCACGAAAAGAGTCACGCAATTGATTAAGGTATCAATTTTTTTTAGGCTAAGTACAGAAGAACTTAAATCACTCTGGGTGACAAAATATCGTTTGGATATTTTTAAGTGCGCAAAGTCATACACGAAACTAACTGGAAGGCGTGTCCAGGTCACGTGACGATTGAAATGTCAATGCGTAGGTGGACCACGTTTCCAGTTACATTTGGAAAGTACCTAAAAAGGATAGAAATAATGCCACTTGAAATTCTCAGGAAACACAATTTTCCTTGTCTGCAAGAGCACTGAAGGAACAAACCGGAAGTAAAAGCTCAATTGGTCACGTGATAGTTGCCATGGAAACATCAACGTCAAAAAGGACTGTCTCAACAAGTCGAATGCCGTTGCCAAGTCTCATACTTATTGCACGTTTTCTTTTCAAGATAGACCACCCCCTTAATCTTTTGATAAAATAGGGGCAGTGCCGGTCCTTAATATACCTGAGTGTGCGCGCAGCAGAAGTGCGAACTGTAGATAAAAGTGGAAAGACAGCTACATTTAGAAGACCATTATAGAAGCTGTCCCCCATTGAACTCAGTGTTAGGAGGCAAGAGATGTCCACTGTAGCGCCATGTAAGTGATCGATTAACTATTTTAATATTCATCTCGTTTATTAGGAAAAGTCACAAAGTTTGATGGCGTTTGAATACATATTAAAGAAGTTATGAATGTTGAAAGTTAGCGCGGGCAGTTTGTGCCCCCCTCCCCCCTTCCACCAGGCCGAATAGGGTTAAAAAAGAATTCAAAATAAGTCAGTTCGCCGACGACACCTCACTTCTATGCAGCTCCTATGAGTCTGTTGAATGGGCGATCCAAGTGTTAAATGACCACTAGCACTGTGGCTAGGCCCTTTGGAGACACAATGACGGCGAGCCTTTTGCTTTACAGCCAAAAAAGCCAATTAGAGCGTTATCAAGGGTGTGTGTGTGTGTGTGTGTGTGTGTGTGTGTGTGTGTGTGTGTGTGTGTGTGTGTGTGTGTGTGTGTGTGTGTGTGTGTGTGCCACATTTGAAAGTCACGTGATTTTGTTTTTGAGTCGAGTAGACCTCGTGGTCTCAAAAATAATCTAGTTCTTTGAGTACAGAATTTAGAAGTGTGTCAGAAGTGTAGAAATTTGAGTGTAGATTCGTATAAACGTATTCAATGTATTTCATCAGAAGAACCAAATACAGTCCTCGAGTATATTTTGTAAACACCATGTAACGTTGTGTTGCTAAAACGTCTCGACAACAAAGAGAGAACAAGACGCGTGTTCTAATCAACTATGTGTAATCAATGCTTGTGCGAATTACATGGCAAATCAATAAAAGTGTTTTTCACGCGATATATGTACGTTATCACAGAATTCGATTACACTACTAAGATTACACTAGATCACGCAACTTATTACGAATCATTGTAAACAATGTCTCATAATGTCACGGTGTCGAGTATCGTCACAAAAATTAGGTGCCATTTCACTGTATTTTAATTCGTGTAGTCACTACTCTGCCTATTTCTTTACGTAGACGAAATTTCTCCGTATAAGACTTAATTTGTGAACGCTAAATTAATTTAAGCGTGCCAGAATTTTCATTCGCTGCTTGTTGTGTAAGAAATGGCTCGAGGTAAAATAATGTTGTAAGCCTTTTTACTAAATAAAAGGTTGTATATCTCAATGATTTTTTCTCGAAACTGTGGTTTCTTATAAAACTTATCAACTTGTTAAATTATAAAACAGTTATAGTACTCAAGCTTGCTCAATATTGTCTGATTTAGCCAACTCAGCCTATGGCCTCTTCGGCAAAATATCGGGCGATATTGCACGCGCTTTCGCACTATAACTGTTAAATGGATGAAAATGATTATGGTCATGACGACGATGATGGATAATGAATGATAATGGTGTGGGATGATGGGTAATGAATAATCGATGCTGGATGATGATTTATGGACAGTGATGATCACGATGACGATGATGGATGATGGATGGTGTATAACGTTGATGATGATGATGATGGATTTGTATAACGTTGATGATGATGATGATGATAATGATGATGATGGTGATGATGATGGATGATGATGATGATGATGATGATGATAATGATGATGATGATGATGATGATGATGATGATAATGATGATGATGGTGATGATGATGGATGATGATGATGATGGTGATGATGATGATGATGATGATGATGATGATGATGATAATGATGATGATGATGATGATAATGATGATGATGATAATGATGATGATGATGATGATGATGATGATGATGGATAATGGCTGACGATGCATGACAAATAATGATGATAATGGATGATGGATGGTAATAACGATGACGATGAATGATGATGTATGTTGAAGGATGATGGATGATGATGAATGATGGTTGAGGTGGATGATGGGTAATAGATGATAAAGATGATGATGATGATGATGATGATGATGATGATGATGATGATGATGACGGATGATTGTAATGAATGATTTTTTTATTGTATTGTATTTTATTTATTGCAACACAGAGATATTATACCGCACGAAAACTTATATAGGTACAAGACTTATACTACAAATTACAATACATTTACTCTAATTACAAAACTGTCCGGTTGAAGTCAAAGTTACTTACGTTTTTCTTTCACCTACACAACCTACAATATAACACTTATAGTGATTACGATACGTCTACCTTACTTACACTACAGTACTTAGCTAGTTTTTACTTAACCCATACATTTCACTTAATAAAAAAACTAATCTGTTTACCGCATGCCATTTCTTATGTGAGAGAATTAGAAGAAAGGGGAGACGGGAGGGGGGGACCAGATAGGGGGTAAAGAAGTTACAGCTTTTCGATTTGAAGTTTTAAAGTAACTTTTCTTATAAATTCTTTTATATTTATTTCCCTTTTAAATAGTTTTTTTTGTGTGTACAAGTGGTATTTGGCAAATAAGAGTGAATAATTAGTTTTTCTTATCAATTTATCTGAGCCCTGAAAGTCTTTTTTTTTGTTTCATTCCGAATAGTATTTCGACCGGAGATGGCGAGATGGAGGTGTCGTTTTCTTTGTTGAACCACTTAATGACCTCTGAAAAGAATCGATTTGACCAATGACAGTTTAAGAATGTGTGGCATATTGAGTCCGATTCTTGACAGAATAAGCAAAGCATATCATTTTCTATACCATAGAAGGATAGCTCTTGTTTGGTCACCACTATTCCGTGTAGAAGTTTGAAATAAAATTCTTGTAGCTTGTTTTCTTTTCAGACCTTTTTAACACGGCTAAAAAAGGTGTCTAGTTGAAATTCTTCAGATTTTAAGTCTCGCTTCGATTTGAATCCAGCCTTTATCTCTATGTTGTCTTTATTAATTAGAAGCCAGTAATATTCCCTGTTCTTCATTTGGAGTAGATCTAAAACAGTATTTGGCGAGAGTTTAAAGGCATGTTCCGCAAGAAAGGTGCTTTTGTCTATACGTTTTTCTCTTGCCTTATTAACAAGGTGCTTGGGTATTGCTGAGACAACCTGCCTATAAGTAAAAAAATTGCATTTAAGTTGGTACTTTTAAAAAGTAAGAAACTTGCCATTCTCCTTCAAAAGCACTTGTATAAGGGAGATTCCTTTCTGGAACTAATATGTATAAATTACGGTGTGATTTGCGACTCATTTCTTTGTCGTGAATAAAACCAATTCTTGTTCGTTCACGAATTTGTAGGCTACTTTAAGTGGCTGTCTTCCTAAGATCCTCATAATCAAACATAGTCATGAAACAGATTTTCGTCAAATCTTGCATGTGAATTACATTTTGTATAGTAATTTTAAAAACACATTTCGTTTGGTCTCAAAATATTTCCTTTAGCAATTTACAGGGGGGCAAATTTGATATCTTTTTGGTATGAAAAATGCAAAATTTTCCCAACTTTGGCAACTTCTGTCAATACATAAAATTTGACGCAGAGCTAAATTCTACTGTTGTTACACAGGTAGAAATCCAGTTATTATTACAACATTATAAAAGTTTCCATATCATTGCTCCAAAAAGTTAAACATTTACTTCTATCAACCCACTTTCACAGCTTGTAATAAAACAGGAAAAATGGGTTCACAAAAATTCATATAAACCAAAAGTGGATCGTCGTTCAGCAATTTCCTTGCAGCAATAAAGCAATAAAGACTTAATCTTAAATATCATGAAAAAAATTGTGTGGCCAGTTGGTTTTAAGACCATGAATTTATGTACTAATTATGCAAATAAGGAGCCTCAACCTTAGCGTGCAAATACAGTGCAAACGTGACCCGAACAATGTTGTTTCCCATCAGAGAAACACAAAAATAGTTTCAAAATAACGGAGAATGCAAAATTATACTAGTATACATCAGTACACAGCTGTATGAAAATAAATGATAGCCTTCAAAGTGCCCATTAATTGTTGTGTATGCACACAAAATCCTGCAAAATACTGCTTCGGGGATTCGCGTGGCAAGTCTAGTTTAACTATACTAATACGTCATATAGTCCTCTTTTGTTAGAGAATTTCTTATATAACGCAAACTTTCTGTTCTTATCAATCCCTTAAATACATGTTTAGCATGATTAGATGTAGGGTTTATATATGCAAATTTATGAAACCTTTTAAGAAACGTTCTATAATGAATCATCCCTGTACTGGCGGTTAAGTCGTCTGGTGAAATTTGGCCATCTCACTCTGTTCCCATTGTTGCTGGTGTAAAGGCTGATCGGCTGTTCTCCATCTGTTTGAACGATATTTGTAACGAGTGTTTTGCTCATTGTGTTATTCTTGCCGCCTACTCTTTGCGTCTAACAAAATTATTTTGTCCGACCACTTCGGTGTCGTCTCTCCTGATCAGTTTCGTTCAGAATTCTAATGGCGGCATTTCGTTGAAGCTTTTTTAATCGCTGATTTTGTTCCTGTTCATTCCCATTACTCAATCGGTATGCCTGGGCCGTTCGAAGTGTTTGTAAACGATGCACAATGTTCTCTCTGCCCCGTGGTTTCTTGTCGTGGTCTTCTTCTTCGTTGCTCGCGCTGAATTTCAAGTCGCCGTTCTCGCTCCATCGAGCGGAGTTTCGCAGTGGTAAATCTTCCCGGGTGAGGATTTCCAGCCACTTGTTGAATCCAACATTGTTGTGTTTGCTGTTATCTCTCATTTGCATGAGAAATTTGTCGTGTTTCACCAACAAAAAACAATATTGTTCACAGACGATAAATACTGTAAACACGTCAGCTCGACCGTCAGCTCGACCGTCAGCTCTCCATGAATAAACATGAATCAACATGAAAGTGCGACATTGCCAGCGGTCGAGATTTCTTTTATAGGCATCGATGACGTCACAATGGATGACGTAAATTGGAGCTTTGTCGCGGTTTTGTTGCCAGGCAACTGCAGGACACCATCGCGATATAAATATATACATGTATATAAAGTCAACCCGAGATTCCATCGCTCTACAGCGATCCACGCGCAATCTCCACGCGAATCCGCGCGACAAATTTATAAACCTCGCTTCGCAAAGAATAATGGAATGTACTTTCGGCTTTTGCGTAAATCGTTATACAAAAGCTAACATATGATATAGTATATCACGATTTTCTCTTATAGCAAGATTACCAAGCCACACTGGCTGCAAAAACTACCGGGTCTGAATTATCCTCCTCGCACATGGAGTCAGCGATACATTAACTTTCACTACTTTCAGTTGAAAGTAGCCTGAGAAAACAGACGTCGTTTCGCGGCGCCACCACTAGGGCCCCTGCGAAACTGACGTCTGAGAAATGAGCGCCACAATCCCGTACTTGTCACGCATAACCGCTACTCAAATATTACCCTTGCGGCACGCGTGGATCACAGTACGCGCGAACACAGACTTGAAAATCAACACTCCTCCGTCTTGAGACTAGAATAATTAGTTTGAATGATTTTCGAATACAAAACATCAGTGTCGTTTGAAAAAAAGCTTGAAAAACTAACTTGAAAGTCAAAATATCACATATTATGGAGACGACATTTTGAATTTTGCGATGCAAAGGAAATTTGAGCTACGAAATTGAAATAAGCTTATAAATCTGATTTTGTTTACAAAAGATCTCTATCCAGCTCTTTCCAGACCAATTCTTGAATGACAAACGTAGGAAAAAGGACAACAAATTCTCTCAGTCGAAACTTTTATTGAAATATCTATCAGATTACTCTCAAAAGCATCATGCATTCTATTAAAGCATCTAGGACCCGGGATCTAGGAACCTGTCCACGCAAGAGAATTTCTTGCACAATCGCTCGACCGAATGTGGCCAAGTTTTCTAAATATTTCACAAAAACTATTGATAACATAAAGTAACGATCAATTAAATGTTTCTTACAAAGTAAAATCCGCATTTTAAAATGTAATCTCGTTTACCTTGGTTACAAGAAAGCATGAAAATTCTTTGTATAGTCCGTCGCTTCAAGTGTGATGCGAACGGAAAGCCAAGAAGATATTCAACAAGCTGTGTTTCTGTTTTGAGATACTATTTCCGTACCGTTTAATCAGCCTGGCTTTTGTATCATACTGCTTTATTTCAAGCACCGCAGAGATTGCAACGAATGATGTTAAGGCTTCAGCGTTATGACCTACAAGTGGAATACTAACCAGGCAAGAACTTATTTATTGCTAAGCCATTGCTAAGCCATTGCTAAGCCGAGCTTCAGAGGGAAACATTGAAACTGCAATCCACTCAAAGGATGAATTTGAGGTGCTCATCCTTGAAAACATGCGTGCAGCGAAGGTAAATTGAAGCAGTTTAAGTAATGCTCCTAGTAAGAAGTAAGAACTAGGCAATTTAACGGCAAGGAATGCAGAAAGGTGTTAATTGTGATATTGTTGAAACCGTCCACCTCATTGGCTAAAACGTGAAAATCTATTACCACTCAACCAGGTAGCGCATTTATTTCTCTCTAGTTTATTAATTGGTTCCCTTTTAGTGAAAACTATTCTGAGTTTTAATGCAACCAAAATTCTTAAGTTTTTGGCCATTTTTTTGCAATTTTACGATTGGATGAAATCGTGTAGCACAAAAGAAACAACTTTAAAATAAAGTTCCAGTACATTTTATTAAAAAAAAACATGTTATCCAAGGTTGATGTATTCTCAGTAAGAAAACCTAAACAATCTTATGTGTGGAAAGCGAAATGCCGCGGAACAATAGAGCATTGCCTAGTTCTTACACGCATTGTTACTTAAAGAAGAAACAAGAAAAGACCCAGTATTGCAGAAGCTTTAGACCACAGTGATAAGTGGATGGCCAGAACGGAAGTCTGAAACAGACCCAGAGCTTCGTGAGTACTGAAACATTAAGGAAGAAATTTCTGTCTGTCATGATTTACTGCTGAGGCGTGACAAATTGATCGTACCAAATTCACTTGGAAGAGATATGCTTGATCTTATTTACAGCAGTCATTTAGGCATCGAAACGTGCAAACGTACAGCCAGGGATGTTCTGTTTTGGCCGGGAATGAACCAACAGATAGCAGACATGATATCCAAGTGCAATATCTGTAACATTTACAGAAATGCTCAAGCAAGAGAACCACTCAAGAGCCATGAGTTACCTAGTAGGCCGTGGCAAAATATAGCAGTCGACCTGTTTGAACTTGACAGACAAGAATATGTGGTTATGGTTGACTACTACTCCAAGTTCTTTACTTGCCTAACAGTAAAAGAAAGACAGTTATCAACCGCATCAAACCTCATTCGGCTAGGTATTAAATACCTGAGAAAATAGTCAGTGACAATGGCCAAGTGTTTAGCAGCCATGAGTTTGAAGAGTTTGCAAAGCAATATGGGTTCGAGCATGTAACTTCATCACCTAGATACCCACAAAAGGCAAAAGGTTCATAAAGGCACCTAGATACCCACATAAAGGCAAAGGTTGAAGGATAGGATGTTCATCTTGCTTTGCTCGATTATCGAAATACTCCCATCGATGGAATTGACCTGTCACCAGCACAGATGCTCATGGGACGCCGTACTAGAATCCAACAACCAACCGCGCCTGCATTACTTGAACCGCACTATCCAACTGAAAACATCAAGAAAGGTATTAGCCGCCGCGCAGAGAAACAGCAGCACGGTACTACAATCAGCATGCAAAAGTCCTGCAACCGTTGAGACACTGAGCGAATCAGAAAGCCAGGACAGAAAATATGGACACCTGCTGTAGAAACCAAGTTAGCCGAAACGCCAAGATCATATGTTGTTCAGACAAAGAGTACAAGTTACAGAAGAAACAGGCGTGATCTGATTAAGACAGATGAAGCAACGAATCAGCAACAGCGACTAGGAGATTTCAAAACCAACCCCACAAGTCCAGTCCATGATCCGGTGAACTCTGAACTGAAAATCAGTTCTCAAGGTGGAATTCGACAACCAGTTCGGTTTAAAGGCTATGTGACATGTTAGAGATAACATTAATTTTCAATATCGAGTTGCCAGACTTTGTGTTGCAAGTCATGAACATTAATAGCGTTCCAGTTAGAATATTAAGTAATGATCCGCATAAAAAGGAAAGCGCTGAACGGCAATGCACGATGGAATGTAAACTTTTTTCATTGTTACAACTGGTGATCTCATTCGCCTAGACTCAAAAGCCGCTTAAAAGTTAAGGTTCAAGGTACATTTTGTCTAATTTTTTTAAGGTTTCAAATAATTTAAGACCCAATCGCACAACAAGCAATTTTTAAAAGATATTGTATTTGGGGAACTTTATCAAAGAAGCAAAATTATTAGCTATTGTCTTCTGCTATTCTGATTGGTTAGCACGAACATTTCCTAAAATTTATTTGACGCAAATGGATTTTCTTTATTTTTATACTGAAATATAATTATGAACCATCAGCCCCTTCTCTATTCTTGAAATCAAAAATATTCTATGTGGGAAAGAGCCATTGCCGTGGAAAAATGAAGTTTACCGTAGTTCTTATGTGGAGCATTACTTAATTTCATTAATTTCATTTCTTTTCATTAAAAAAGGGAGATGTTGTGATATTTAGTTACCAGTCTTTAGAACACATGCTTCCACGGTTACACGTATTGCTTCGTTTGGATGTATTAAACCAGAGTTGTAAATGGAGTACAGCCATCTTGTATGTGTGTTTTGTCGAGCCTAGAAATAATATTACAAAAAGCATAACACAGATCTACACAGCGGTTACGTGACACGTACGGAATTTCGGCGCTGATTTCTCAGGCGTCCGTTTCGCAGGTTCCCAGTGGTGGTGCCGCGAAACGACGTCTGTTTTCTCATGCTAAAGTAATCACTTTGGTTTTGGTTTTACGACACTTGATTGAAAACCAATCTAAGACAATGCTATATGTAATTTCTACTATGGTTGTTGGTATGTTCTGTGCTCTACTATTTATGTTACTGTAGACTCGTTGCTGTTTTTGGTGAGATTAAATAACTATTTTTACTGCAACTGTACCAGTTGTTGTTAGTTTTTTTGTACAGCATCACTCTTCAACAGCAGTTAACTCCTGCGATCTCAACCATTCAAGGCAAATAATGAATTGGGTTAGGAATTATTTGATACCCAGTATATGGAACAAAAACTACAGCAGTATGTAAGGAGAACAGGTTAACTTGGGAGATAGCACTCACAAGCTTCAAAATTAGAATTTGAGACAGCAGGTACCCAGTCCCATAGCAGTTACACCGACCCACAGCTCAAAACCCATTACCAGTTCCCATTTATTTTATTTTAGGGAGACAAGAGACTGGGAACGAGAATGTCTCAAATTTCGAGGCCATTGTGGCCATGCAACTCAACCTCTCCACTTAAACCAGAAATTCCATCTCTTCTTCCCCGTCGCTAAACTTTTGCGGTGCACCCTCCCCCGAACTTCGCAAGGTTCTGCGAGACACGTATTTCTAGTTAAAGAGTACATGTATGAATAGTATAACGCCAGACATAGTTTGCAAAATAAGGTTGTAAAAATGTAAAGGTATGAAATATTTTGTTACATGGCTTGCTTAATCAGGATAGGAGAATATTGGCCAATGTGCTTAGCCAACCTCCCACCATCTTGTTGACCCCACGGACGCTTGGTCAATATTTTTTCTTAAATACCCATCTGCATCGGTTGAAATCATACCTTTTTTTAAGGCAGCTACTTGTGGAGATTCAGTTGCTTTGGAAAACAGAACGTCCACCACTGTGCCATGGTCCTTCTGCCGGAAGTAAAATGGTTTTGACAGCTGCTCTTCAAACTGTTCAATGACAGGATAGCTGGTAGTACGCCCATAAAGCACGCGTCTTAAACGGGGTTGCCGCACATCTAACTTGTAAAGGTGCAAAGAGGCTTTTCCGTCGTGTTCACGAGATACGGAAGTAACGTCAACCTATTAACAGTAAAATATCAAATTGTATTGGAAGTATTGATCATATTACAATAATCGCTAAATTAAAACACTATGGTATCAGAAACATTGCACTCGAATTGTTTAAAAACTATCTACTGGATGGAAGCCAAGTTATTAAAATTCAAAATTTATCACTGAAAATCGGACATTTTTATGTAGAGTCCCATAGGGATCTGTCCTGGGACCACTTTTTTATTTACATAAATAATATTTGCAAATGCTTTGCAACTTTCTTTTGTCCTTGTGAAACTGGCACAAACAGCTTTTACTCGCATAAAAACAGCAGGACATTAACGAGACACTGTCCCGCCGAAATAGCAAAATTTCGCTTAGCTTATATTTCCACGTTATATCGCCAAATGCCACCAAATATACAACTTAGTTGGATAAAAAGATTCTATAGAGCAAAACAAAAGCAGTAGTTTGGAGATAAAGTCGGCAGGATTGCAAGGATTGAAGTGAATTACAGTTATGGTTATGAAATTTGATTTATTGGCAGGCGGTCAAGAAATCAAACTTGTCATTCTTATGACATTTTCACTTTTCTAGTCGTTTTTTTTTTGGTTTGTTTTTCTTTGCTCCTATCACTTTTGGCGATGGTTTCTTTCAATTTCAAAATAATAAAGTAAGCCTAAACCAAGCTCCTGGCCATAACCATGAAAACACGATATTTCAGCCGGGACCAGGAGTACGAGGAGGGATGGGGCGTCTCTAGGCAAAACAGTGGTGAGTCCTCACTACTAGTGTGACGTCACGTCATAGATCAGTGATTTTCAAAATGGCGGGCAAATTTGTTGTACGTTAGTTTTCAAAACAATGTGGAATTTCCTACGGTTTGGGTGACTCATTTACTTTACTCGATGTTACTCAGGGTTAAAAAAAAAAGACTTGTTTGCGATATTTTCCAGTAACACAGAGTATTTAAAAGCGTCGTATTTCGCTTGGAAACCCATTACCAAGTAGCTAATACATCGGCGGAGTTTGTTCTCCTGTTAACGTTTTCGGGGAGCTCGTGCAGTGATGCGGAGATATTCTGATCTCAGAATAGGAGGTTTGGCACATGGTATATTAAACTTGCTTCGTGCCGAAGTTCAATCCTTCAGTGCTTTTGGTTCGTCGTATCAAAGTCAATGGAGTTGCATGTGAAGACGACACCGCTACAAGCTTTATTTAACCACTCCAGGTTGACACCAGAGAGGTCATTAGCGGTAAGTGTTGGAATTTCTTTACTTACATGTAAGTAATTGTAAATACTTTATTGCTGCTCGCCTAAGGGCTCGCAGCACACTAATCGTGACAGGCTCCCTGTGTTTCATTTGACCGAGTGATACCTGGGCGCTTTATATACGGCGCAACAGATCGTTTTAAGTTTTTCGTGGACTTTTTCGTGGACTATGATTTTGAGTGAGGATGCAGTATGTATCATCAGCGGCAGTAGTTGTAGAATTCTGCGTGGTCAGGATAGGTCTGAACATGTACAACTGTATTAGTAACTGTAAAATCAACTGTATTAGCGCGTGCTAAACTGGCAAATTAAGGCCCGGCCAAACGAACGCAACATTTCAACGCAACATCTTGCAACATTGTTGCGCGCAGCGTTTGGCCACCCTGTTGCAACATGTTGCAACATGTTGGATGGTGTTGGATAAAGTTTGAAAATGGTCAAATTTTTGTTGCAACATTTTTGGATTTTTTAGATGTTGTACTCGTTTGGCCACGTTCACGCAACATTGTTGCACTAGGGCATGCGCGCTAGGTCGATATGCTATTTCAAAGCGCCACAGGTATTATGGGTTTTCTCATTTAAACATGGCGGACAATAACAAGAAAACACCAAGGAAGTGGACAGAGAGGGAGACCACGTCGTTAATAGAAATGTTAGAGGAGCGTTCCTGCCTTTGGAACGTTTTCGAAAAGTCTTACCACTCAAGGGAAACAAGGGAACAAAGATTTCAAGAAGTACAGAGCGCACTTGACATCAGCGTGGCTGATATAAAGGCAAAAATAGTTTCTTTGCGGGCCCAACTCGGCCGGGAAATTGCAAAAACGAAGGCAACAAAGTCAGGACAAAGTTTGACCGACTCATACAAGTCTTCCTGGATTTTTTGGGAGAGACTGCAGTTTTCGACTCCCGTGCTCAACGCTGGGAAGAGTAAAGACAACCTGAGCCATGGTCATGAATTTGAAAATGAGACAGCAGATGAAATCGTGAACGCGCCAGAGCAGGCGGCGGAAGGCATGAGTGCTGACCAGTCATGTCAAAATACAGGCTACAGAAAGTCTACCAAGAAAAAAAGAGAAGAAGAGAAGAAAGATGAGCTCTTTTCGACGTGCATACGAGCGCTTCAAGAACCGCCTCCAAAACTGGGCGTCGTACCAAAGGCAAGCTCCTTCGCGATGTATGTTGACGAAAAACTCAACAACCTGGACAAGAGAAGCAGACCAATAGCCGAGAAACGCATAACCGATATTTTATTTGAGCTGGAGATGGGCGGTGAAACTTATAGCCAGTCACCTTCACATCCACCACAGTTTCAACAATTCTCGTCTCGCACTGACCAAGGTGGCAATGTCTACTCGCAGTATCCAGTGGGAAGACATGAGACACAGGATTCTGGACAGTTCATGTCGCTGTTTAAACAAGATGACCATTATTATTAAGGCCACTGATTCATCAATTGACCTTGAATCAATGAAGAGGTTGGAGGCAGACATATTTTAACTTAACGGTTTATAGTTCAAAAATACTTCCAAATCTTGTAGAGATGGCTATTTTTCTTCATGTTTTGAAGAACATTTTAACTTTTAACCCATGTCAGTGTATTTGACTGACTCTCCATTTAATTTTTGTGCATAAAATTCGAAATAATTTTTACTTGTACCACAAGAAAGCAAATTTTGACAATAAAGGTTAGAAAAAAGACATTATTATTTGGGAATTTCACTTCTTTTCATGTCATTTAATTGGTCATAGTCAACTGGTAGGAAGTGGTACGGCAATCACTGGCAGGGTCTCTGACAACCCACAAATATGCATGTAATTTTGTTTTCTGTCCCAAAGTTCACAATTCCATGTTACTTCCTGGTTTGGGACTCAAAATTTCCATGTTACTTGCACGCTTGTCACAGCTCCCTATTTCTCATTTGCATGTGATTTACAGTTCTATCCATAAAATTGCCATGTTATTAACATGCTTTATTGGGAAATTTCAGTGTTATTGATGGGGATCTAGCAGCCCCCTTTTCTCATTAACATGTGTTTTACAGTATACGACTGGGGTTGACTGTATTGCTGCTTTGAAAACTAAAAATTAGTGTAAAAGATTGGGTTGAGTGTATTGCTGTCTTGATACTATAATCTCAATGAATTAAGGGATGTCAGCAATTCACTCAACCCTATCTTTTACACTAATTTTTAGTTATCAAAGCAGCAATACAGTCAACCCCAGTTGTTATACTAAAACATTTTTTTCACCACCCTAACAACTGAGTCATCCCTAAATTTATTTATCACAGTATCAAGACAGCAATACACTCAACCCTAACAATACAGTCAACACAAGTTTTTATATTTACAGTTTCACAAAATTTACAGTTTCTGTCCGTTATTTACACTGGTTATTTACACTACGTCCTAATTTTTGGGTGATTTTTAGTTGTTTGTCGTAAACATTAATTTATAGGATGTTGGCTACAATTTACATGTTTTATCCCTGCATGTTATTTGTAGGTATTTGTAAGCCACCTAGGATGAGATCTGTAGAGTACAGATATCCCCCCTTTTTCTTAGTCCGTCGTGCATGACAGGAAAGCCAGAAAGCATGAGTCCAATGTTCAACTGAATAAGGGAAGTGGTCCTAACAAGTATACTCGACGAGGACCCACCCTGTGTAGGGGGAGAGGGGTTACACAATATACCACCTGTTTGCTGAGTGTAATGGACACAATTTTTTGGCCAAAAAATAATTAGAGATGAGAGTTTAATATTGTGTGTGCATGAAGCTTGCATTGCTAGTAAAATGGCACAGGAATTTTTTTTTATCTTTCTGTCAGTTTCTACTCCTGATAGAATGGGGGCTATACCAACAAGACACCATCTTTTTCAGTGGGGGAGAGGGGGTACATAAGAGACCATCAGTCTTTTTGTTAAATGGTGGGTCCTGACCGAGCACAATAGTTTTGACCATTTCTTTAATGCAATTATTCAACTGTAGTTTCTGTTTGAATTTAGAATATTAATTTGATTAATGACAAAGTATCTCTTTACTGTAAAAGAGGTGATAATAAATGTTGACTACAAACTAGACATTTAAGTGGTTTGTTAAAAAATACATTGATTTGTTTCCATGACTGCCAGAGCTTTCCAGTTCAAACCAGCTACAGTGACTGACAATTGCATATTTGACAGTAAGTAAGTAAGTAAGTAAGTAAGTAAGTAAGTTCGTATATCAAACCCAATTATATTTGTGACAGTTAATTTCTTTCTTTCTTTCTTTCTTTCTTTCTTTCTTTCGTTTCTTTCTTTCGTTTCTTTCTTTCGTTTCTTTCTTTCGTTTCTTTCTTTCGTTTCTTTCTTTCTTTCTTTGCTATTATTAAACTGTGGCTATCCACAGTCAGATACTAATGTGTCTGTTTGAAGCTGTGTTTTGATCCAGACATTATCAAGGTTTGTTTTATTGACAAATGCAAAGCATTTGTAACTAGTGCAATGCCATTTTGATGCTGTCAAAAATGAAAACCAAATAAAAGTCCAAACTCAAAATCAAACAATTTAAAACAAACACAGCATCAAAATGGCATTACAGTCACAAATGTTTTGCATTTGACAAAAAAATCAAAACATAAATATATTAAAGAAGAAAGCCACATTGGAGTTGGTTTCATGACCTTCATAAAGAAAGACTTTATATACATTTATATAGCTCACTGGTTTACTACTAGTTATTCCTGTAATTAATTAGTTTTTGTAATTGCATAATTAATGAAAATTGAAAAAAAAATAATTTACTACTTTGAGCGGGGCCAGACGGCTTTTTCCGGACTGGCTCACATCAACCCGTCAGGCCCTGCTCACGTCACCGTGCGATTCTATTTTCTTTAGGATTGCATCACCGGGGCCATACTGTCATATTATAAATGGAAATTATGGCTGAATGATTGAATTATTCAGATGGAGATTGGACTCTTCAATTCAAAAGTCAAAGCAATACTGGATAAATAAAGTGTTAATCATTATTCAGACAGTGCATCTGATGTTTTGGCAGTAAATGCATTGCTTGTCACTCATTATGGGTCTGTTTCATAAAAAAAGGTTTGCCATCCTTTGTTTCATTTTTCAAGTGCTGAACTGTCTACATGTATGTGAAGTCAACAGCCACCTCTGAGTTGAGGAGGGATTATACACTAGTTACATGTGTTGGAGACATTGGCAACTTCGCCTTAGTGAGTTATTGACATCTTTCCCACTGCCACTCTATGGCACCTTCATTGACGAAGTAGTCGGAAAATGCCTCCCTTACCCGTTTGGCATCAGTGGCAGCATTATGACCCCTTGATGGCACCTGCAGGGGAAGAAAGGAATCTGAACCACTGTCTTGTCTCCATAGTCCAGGCACCAGTTTTCCATCTTCGCTTTCTGTATCGGTTAAACTGGCTGGGAAGTAGACATCTTTAGAGGAGCTGTTCCTGAGATAGTTATGGAGGGTCAGGGCTGCCATAACAACTACTTCTATTGTTTCTGGTGGTATTTGCATAATTGACTTGAATACACACCAACGGTTTGCCAGGATTCCGAAGAGGTTTTCTGAGATTCTTCTTGCTCGGCTGTGGCGGTAATTGTAAACCCTTTTTTGTGTGGTCAGCCCTTGTTGGGGAAATGGTTTCATCAAGTATGGTTTTAATGCAAATGCATCATCGCCAATTAGAACATGAGGAAGGAGTTCAGTTCCAAAGGGTAGGCTTTTGGGTGGAGGAAGTGAAAGACTACCATCTTCTATGGCTGCTGCAAGACCACACTTGTTCCAGACCCCCCCATCAGATGTGCGACCATTGGTACCTACATCGGCATACAAACACTGGTAGTCTGGACCAGCTACAGCCATTAGAATGACAGAATGCCTGTGTTTGTAATTGTAGAAATATGAGCCTGCATTAGGTGGTGGCTGCATTACAATATGTTTTCCATCAATGGCTCCAATGCAGTTGGGATACTGCCATTTTTGCTTAAATTTATTGGCAACTGATAGCCATTCCTCAGGAGAAGATGGCACTTTGAGAAAATGAGGCCCCAAATGTTTGACAATTGCAGCACAAACTTCTTTGACAATGTAAGAAATAGCTGCTCTGGATATTCTAAACTGAAAACTCAGTGACCTGTAGGTTTCCCCAGTGGCTAAGAATCTTAATGTTACTGCCAGCCTTTCTGGTGCAGTCACCACCTTGTTGCCTCCTAAGATCTGATGGGGTGTTATGTCAGCTTCAATGTACCTTGAATAAATCAAACAATGCTTTTATTCGAATGGAATAATTTCCTAGTATTATCTCAGTGGCCAAGGTCAAAAGAAAACAGATTTTTAAAGGCAAATTACAATGACACAAACTTTCGAGAAATACTCAGAATACTGTCTGCGAAAACAGGGAAAGGTAATAAATCAACGACAGTTTTCATGTATTTTGAACAAATTTACATGAAAAAGCTTAGAGGGACAGTCTAAACTGAAACAAACCCATTGAAATGAACTGAATCGAGCAAATACGCACGATCTCAGCTTTCCGCCATTTTGTTTGTTTACTCTCTTAAAAAATACCGTCCACTTCGGTGTAACCTTATCATAAAGTTATTTCGGAAATTTAAAACGGGTTTCTAAAAAAAAACCTAGTTAACTCACATAGTGCGGCCAAGGACAAAGTCTTTTCTTTTTCTGGCATGAAATGAATGGATATCCTGACGTGACGTGTGACTGTATAGCGTATTATTTCGTCTAAACTGATGGAAACAATTAAACTTAATTATAATGGGTTCTTTGTCCCTTCTCTGCAGTTAATTTTGATATTTGGACCAAAAAAAATGCATTACACCAGATCCTCAGTACAGCTCAAATGTAAATGTCACTATTTTATCTGAAGGTACTTAATTTACCTGAGGACCGTGTGGAAATCTGCAGGTTTCATTCGGAACATTTCCCTGTATCCCGCCACGTCCTCTACCATTAACTCTTGCACAATATTTGGAAAGTAACCCTTCTCTTGTCTTCTCTTAATCCATTGCCGAGTTTTACCTCTTTTGCCTACTCGTTCATCACCATCCACTAGAAGAAGCGCCAGTGAAAAAGCTAAAATTCGACGACGCCGATATCGATACCACTCAAAGTCCTCCATATTCAATATGGCGTTTACGTCCGAGCGTGCCAGGAGCCTGGGGCACATAAACATCGTCGTAAAATGTTGCAAGATGTTGCGCGCGTTTGGCCAGCTCCTTCACAACACGATCCAACAATGTTGCAAGATGTTGCGTTGAAATGTTGCGTTCGTTTGGCCGGGCCTTTAATCTCGCGATCTGATATGGCGAGTAAAATTGCCATTTTGAGAGAAAACGATGATTGGTTTTGAACAACTGTATTAGCAAATGTAAAAGCAACTGTATTAGCGCGCTAAAATTGCGAATTAATTTTGCCATCATAGTCATTTTGAGAGAAAACGATGAATATTATCGAGTTTGTAAACGTAGTCAAATTTGAATTTTTTCATTTTTGAACTTTAATTAGTACTTTGCTGACGCAATTTGAGGACATTAAATGCGCTATTTTAGCGCGCGCTAATACAGTTGGTTTTTCGTTATATAGCGCGGCAAAAAGTAACCAAAGCCGAGGTTTTGAGGGCCTAACATAGGGTTGGCGGGATGCGGGATAAGCCTTTTTTTCACTGCCGGGATGCGGAATGAAAGAAAATTTGAAGGCGGGATACGGGATGGTTAGAGGTGGGCGGGAAGCGGGAAGTTCGTCATTTTCATGGCGGGACGCGGGATTTCTTGATTTTTCCGGGTTGGAAACGGGATGGATGACAACAATGCACTCGCCGGATATTTCACGAGTCCGGGAAGGAAGACAAGTCTGGATGTTCACATAGGTGATTTTTTTAAACCGTTTTTTCTATCCTGTCTTTCCTTTGAAATCATTTCAGAAGTCCTGATCTTTATCAATCCGAATAAGCACCTGTCACGGTGTCGCAATTTTATCTCAAGGGTTAAACTTAAACAGGAAGTAGCAAGGGGTGACAGGCCGCACAAGCAATCCCGTTGTGAAACTTATTTGACACATTTTATATTTTTTCTCTGAGTGTATCCACTTTAAGCGCATTTTTCCTTTTTTGGAATTTTATTTTTGATAGAGTTTTCTCCATCGGTTGTATGGAATATGCGGTGTGTGGAGTGTGGAGTGCGGAGTGTGGAAAACGCGAGGTATTACGTATTTTGTGGAAAAACATAAAATATAAGGTAAAACCGTGAACTAAGGAGAATTTTTTCTACAGGGCAACGTTTGCCAGTTTTCAGTGAAATTCACAGTCAATCTCCATATAAATGCCGGAATTTTAGTGTTGTTATCTCAAAAGAGCTGGTATTTTCATACATGCATACAGAAAACAGCCTGATCCTCTTAACTGCAGATATTTATATTTAAATCATATTGTTACAGCATTTCAGATTGGTGAAAATCCAGCACTCTGTAAATGGACTGCTCAATAAAAACAAGTCCGTTTAACATTGGGTTTTTGCGCTGAATATGCAAGAAGTTAGGATGATAATAGGGGATCGTGAAGTCAGCGCTGTAAACCAACCATGCCCCGGTACTTTGATCTCCCTTTATAACAGTCACCTTGGAGATCACTATTTGATTTGTGATCGGACACAGTTCCCTGATAGCGAGAGTCACCGTCAGTAATTCTAGGCCTACTCTGGGACCTTAAGTCGCCGTAACTTTAGGCGACTTTAAGCGATTTAAGGCGATTTAAGGCGACTTAAGGAAAAATTAGTTTAAAATATTGGCGACTTAAGGCGACTTTAGGCGACTTAAGGCGACTTATGGCGACTTTAGGCGACTTAAGTTGACTTAAGACAACTTATTTACTGGTGTAGAAGTTAATTATTACCTCAAAAATTTCCAGAAAATAATGGATCACAAACGAATGCACAGCGTTGACAATATTTACATTGGCATCCGCCATTTTGATTCTCCCAGAATTCCTTTCCAATCGTAGATAGTTTCCATGCTTCGCGCGTTTCTTTTCCTCCCGCGCGCGACTAGCTCCCGCGCTCGCTTAACCAATAAATTTCAGAAATTTACATCTACCTTACCTTGAATTGAGTTGTCGGAATTAGTTTTCTTTTCGCAATACAAGCAGGAAGCCAGTCAATGGCTACAAGAACGATTTCAAAAATTCCAGGCCAGCTTGATTGGCAATCTACGCCACGAAGGTATTAAAAGCACGTGAGTGGTAGCCTAGAGGGAGCCACGAAGCCTAGTCAGGCTGTACTGTAAAGTGGGAATGTGTTTCAATTTCAACAACAGCAACACTTCAGCTTTGGCTTTGTTTGCCGAATCTGGACATGAGTGCGCGCGTCCATGTTCCAAAAAAAAGTCACGCGGTAAAAACATGTGGCGGCCATGTTTGCTCGAGTGAGGCAAATTTTCCTGCTGGAAGCAGCTGCAAATCCTTTGCACATTCCTGCTTAATGGTTGATAACAAGAAATCCTTTTGACCTTTGTGACAGAGAGCCATCATAGTAACATAATCAACGCAAATTTTGTAAACTTGAGCGTATAGGTTGATTAAAAATTCTTTGCTTCATCAAACTGTCAAGAAGATGACATATACAAGTTGTAAAGAAGCTTCAAGTTTTCAAACGTTCAGTTACGATTGGTTGCAAATCGAATACTGTTGGATGGCTAGAACCCAGCTTAGAAGTTGTTTGTGGGAGAAATGGCCCATTTTTGGTTGCTCTTTCACGTTGGGTAAGTAAGCTTAAAAGCTTAAGTACATTTGAAAACAGTTACATTGCCTTTGGTTAAGCTTATGATCTTTTCAAGCTTACTTGCTCAATGTAAAAGTGATAAGCAATAATTGGGCTTAACCCCAAAATACTTTTCAAATTATTGTGATCTTTGTGATCCAAAACAGCTCTCACTGTTGTTATAATACCCTGAAGGTGAAGGAATGCCTGCACCATTACAGTATATCAGTATTGACTGCTGATCAGCAGTGTTTCTTTTTTATGATGTTGCTCATATTAAATGTTGATTATAATATAAGTCACAACTTCATCCTTTCAGCAACACTTTGTCCATGAAATATAAGTAAACCTATAGAAATAGCTGTCAATGTTTTGAAGATGAATGAGTGTACCCTCCTTGGGGATGGACCATTTTATTTTTAGGGGTGGGGGGTTGGGCATTTTGTTTTAGCAAGCATATTTTTTTTACCATCTTGAGGCTGTGCAAGAATTTTTTTTGTGATTTTTCCATACTTTTCTATACTTTATCTGTGCGTGAATTTTTTTCTTGGTATTTGCCCCCCCCCCCCCCTCAAAAATAAAATGGTGCATCCTTTATAGGGTTCAGCAAATATAATTGAAGCAACTAGGGCATGGTGCATGACTATTGAAGCATGGTGTTTTACTGCATGGGGTCATACCCTTGCAGTATATAATCATATATGGGAACTAAGGGAGATTTGGGGCAATAAAATTATTATATATTCAAGAAATAGTAAAAGTGAAACCTTTTAGGGCAATTTTAAGGTATGCAGGCCTTTTTAAGCCTAACGACTTCAGCCTACCTTAAGCAACAAAGGGCGACTTAAGGCAACTTTAGGCGACTTAAGGCGACTTTAGGCGACTTTAGGCGACTTAAGGCGACTTTAGGCGACTTAAGGCGACTTAAGGTCCCAGAGTAGGCCTAATTCTTTCAAAGAAACACACACAATTTCCATATTCCACTTTCAAGTATTATATAAAATTGCCATGAAATTGTAAATTCTCCCTAGTAACATTTTTCAGACAGCCCTAATTGAAGCAGAAGTAATTGAGCAATGCACATTGCCCTGAGACGCTTTGCAAACAAGGTCGTCGCAGATTTCGCAACGAAAGAATGCCGGTGCGGCTTCAAAACGTGCTCTATCTACTCAAAATGCTACGCAATTAAATTCGAAAAGTTGCAATGGTATGAAATGTAGACATATACGAACTAAACTCTTTTGAGATAACAACACTGAAATTCCGCCTTGTGTATTCCACAGAAATTCCTATTTATTTATTTATTTATTTAATTCCGTCATTTATATAGATATTGTGATTTTCAAAGCTTGCAAAAGTTGCCTTGTAGAAAAAAAAATTGGTTTAGTTTTACCTTACATTTTATGTTTTTCCACAAAAATACGTATTCCACATTTTCCCCACTCCTCATTTTTCACACAAGCTCCGCGTTTTTCACACTCCGCACTCGCCGCCGCACCCCGCATATTCAAAACAACCTTCTCTATCAGATTTTATGGGTAACCCCTGTGAAGTAGGCGTGTTTTGAAATTTGTTTTTTAAATTTGAAATTTTGAAGTTTGGTGTGATGGAGGGCCTTCGTCATGGTCCACGCGCTGTTCTCCGATAACGAAAACTTTTATTTGGCTCCTCAACACTCACTCAAAAGCGGATAAATTTACAAAAACTAAACCGACTGCTGCTGTTTACCTTAAACAAACACCGAGGTCGTAATGCATTAGCTCGCAGAAATCGCGTCTTTTTGTCCGGAAAAAACTGCGACTTGTCATGCAAAAAAGTATTTTGGAAGCGGGATCGGGATGACATGTTCGAAGCAAGCGGGATGGCGGGATGAAAGAAAAAATAGTGGCGGGAAGCGGGATTGGGAAACCCTATTTTAGACCCTCGGTTTTGCGTTCTTGCTCGAGGTAAGCTGATAACTTATTACGCAGAGTTATCATGTCAAACACAATTTTATCAATCGCTGGAAGTAGTCACCAAGGTCATGAACGATTTAGTGACATTTCGAGGGGAAGACAATGTTCTTTTATAAGTTTTTCAGCCCTGTTATGTGCAAAGTCATGTCCAGTTCAGCGATGGACAACTGGTACAGTCGACCAAATTTTGATCGAAGGAGCTCTGAATAATTTCCTGCCGATAAACGTTTCCGATTTTCCTTGTCGGCGCTCCACACTTACAACAAAGGCATCTTAAAAATCAGTGAACTCCAAAACAGCGCTTACCATTTGAATGGAGTTTCCGGTTAGAATTTTCCGACAAATAGTACTGGACTTTCCTTACTGAAGGAAACGGAACAGGAATGACCTGTACCATTTGTATTTTACCGAATGCCGAGAGGCAATGAGATAAGTTTACACTAAAACGCGATTGTACGCTTTCAAGCGCTGCTACAATTCCCCAATTTTACCAGAACAATCATTTATTTATTTACTTATTCGCTCAAGTTAACGCTGGAATTCCAGCTCTGATTCTTTCCTACGTACGACAACTTCAGTTATGCGAATCGCTATTCCATGACAAGCATGCGGCAAGCACGATTCATAAAAGTTAAAGTAAAACAACTACCGGCAGTCAAAAATGTCCATCATCCTGTAATTTTGCAGTCATGCTGTAGGACATCTGTCAATATAGCCGATGAAAAGTGGCAATTTTCACACGAACAAACTCGGAGTATAAAATTTCCTTCTTCAAAGTGATCCGCCATCTTCGAGCTTCCATATTCCGCGAAGAAGCCTGGTACTAGTGATGCGAACAAATCGTACAGATGGCTTTGCCGTTCCTGCCACACGGAGCGATTCAGCCCATGTTTGAGCGCCTGAGAGAGCAAGCAACTACAGGTCCCGTCCAGCAGCTGATGGAATACGTTTCAGACACTTGGATAAGCAGTACTATCTGGCCCCCTCCTCCTGGAGCGTCTTTATTATTATTATTATTAATTTATTTGCATCATTGATTACATTACTTACATATAAAGCATGCCAATACATGATTACATTGCTACTATACAGTAATTACTTAACAATTTAGATCTATAATGCAGAGTAGCCACACACACGCACGCACGCACGCGCGCGCACACACACACACACACACACACACACACACACACACACACACACTACGCACGTTTACTGATTATCCGCCTAGAAGGGTCAAAAGAGCCTCTACAGAGCGATTGCTGTTCTCCGTACATCTCGACAAAGGAAAAAAAAGATTAAGGATCATTCTCCCGGATAAACGCTCCCCATTTTGCATTGAATTTTCTTAAAATCCCAGTTTGGATGGCATAACGTCTTTCATAATCAAGACAATTTAGAAAGGTTCGAAGAGTTCGAAAAGAGTTCCCATGAAGGGTTAAGGCCTTTTTGTTTGGAGAAATAGATGTGGTACCTCGCGATTAAAAGCGCATGATGGAAAAGCAGGTTTGTAGTATCGTTCACGAGGCCTATGCAAGACAAAAAGGAGAATTCTTCATTAAGAAAGCAAGAGCTGTTTTGCATCCAGTTACTAATTTCATTCCAAAAGGATTTAACGAAAGGACATTCCCAAAAGAGGTGCAAAAGAGTTTCCGAGCTTTCTTTGCAGAAACTGCATTGATCATTAGATTTGATTCCAATTTTAAAAAGGAAATAGTTCGTTGCCACTTTTCTGTGCAGAAGTTTAAATTGGAATACGCGTAATTTAGATTCGTTGGTACAAAGAAAAGCAAGGGTATATGACTTACCCCAATCAATCGTGTCAAAGCCACAAGAGTTGCAGTCTGCCAGCCATTTTCCCTGACTTTTATAAGGGATAGAGGCGCTTTGAGTTAGGAATGATTTGTAAGCTAGTTTACAGAAAGCTTCAGAGGATAATAATTTTAATTACTAAAAAGCATTAGCTAGCCTTAATATAATGTAAATTTCGAACATTTTGTAAATTAATTTTAAATTTGAATACAGTATTTTAAAATACTTAGTAAATAGATTTATTTCATTTTAGCCGTTAATTGTAAATATTGCACAGAATTGTATTTTATAATGATATTGAATATTTTTATTGTATATTTTGTAATTTGTTATTTTTCTCTCGGAGAAATTAGCTACAAAGCTACTCTTAAATTCGAGAAAAAATAAAGTTTATGTATGTATATGTATGTATGGTGTTGGTTTTATCACCTTTCATTTGTGGACAATGGTTTTTGCGTTTTATGTTCGAGATGGCACATATCACGCCGTGGTACTGTAGAAAGTGAGCTTTTGTCGCAAACTTTTCTTTGAAAATATCAAAAGTTAAAAATTGTGAATCCTCTTCCAAAAGGTCACTTACGAAATAAATACCTGCCGAGGACCAGTTACGATAATGGATAGGTTTGTTGTCAATACGTATAAGAGAATTGTACCAAATCGGTGTTTCACCAAAGTTGGAAAGTTGTTTTTTAAAATTCAGAAGTGACCACGTTTCGATAAGCTCTTTAGTAAAGGGTTCTTCTATTCCCAAAGAGGCAACATCATCCGAATTAAGGTTACCTTGCAAAAGAAGGCTAATGTCGTGACCTATTAAGGAGAACTCTACAAACAGCTTCCATTTTCCTCTGTTATGAGGATCTAGATATCGTTGAATCCATTTCGCTTTAAGAGCACGATTGAAACTTTGTAAATCTAGCATTTTGAGGCCACCTTCGGCAAAGTCATTGATTATTTCTGTTCTTTTGACTTTATCTTGTTTGCCATCCCATAGGAACTTAAAAAATGCATCTTTTATTTCTTTAAGGTTATGATGCGACGATGGTAGAGGGGACAAAATGTAAACTATCTGCGAAGCGAGCAAACTCTTAATGACCGTTATTTTCCCAAGAAGGGTTAATCTTCTAAACTGCCAAGTATCAACTAACCTACAAATCTTTTCCTTTTTTTCTTCATAGTTCAGTGTTAGAGATTCACCTTTAGTTGTAGAGAACCAGACCCCTAAAGCTTTAACTTTATTAGCAGGCCACATAATATGTTGAAAACCCGGGATTACTCTTCTTTGCAAACGTGAAGAGCCAATCCAAAGAGCTTCTGTTTTTTCGTAATTGATTCGTAAACCAGAGATAGTTGCGAAAGAATCTAACAAACTAAAAGACTGGCGGACTGAGCTATCTGAGCCATCTAGGATCAAGGTTTTATCATCTGCGTATTGACTAAGTTTACATTCTGTGCCTAAAACACAAATGCCCTTGATTTGATCGTGATTTCTTATGGCATTTCCCAGTATTTCAACACATAAGATGAATAAATACGGGGATAAAGGACAACCTTGCCTGACATCTCTAGTGAGATTGAAAAAGGCGGAAGACCACCGTTATTTTGAATGCAGCTGCTTATATCCTTATAAAATAATTTAACCCAAGTAATCAAGGAGTCACCAAAGTTATAATAGCGGAGAGCTTTTTCAATAAAATTCCATTCCAAAGTATTGAAGGCTTTCTCGAAATCTATGAAAAGTAAAATGCCAGAGATGTTCTGGCTTTCAGCGTAATATAAGTTATTATACTGTCTATTAATCTAACATTTTCACAAATTGATCTACCTTTGAGAAAGTCCGTTTGATCATTGTTTATCAAATCAGGTAACACTTTTTTCATTCTTGCTGCAATTGCCTTTGTTGCAATTTTGTAGTCGCAGTTTAAAAGGCTTATAGGTCTCCAGTTTTTTAGACGCTGTAGCGGTTTGTCTTTCTTTGGTATCAGGGTTATCAACCCCCTGCGCTGTGAGATGGATAGGTGTCCCTGGGTAAAAGACGAGTTTAAAGCGGCGAGTAAAAAGGGAGACAGATCGTCCCAAAAAAACTTTATAAAATTCTGCTGGAAAACCGTCCGTCCCAGGCGATTTACCCGATTCCATTGTTTTTAGGCTCCCTAAGCATTCCGTTGCTGACAGCAGGCCTTCGCAGGATTCTTTTTTATTATTACCTAGCATTGTTTCAGTAACCTCGGGGGAAAAAAGATTATCATAATCATTGACATCAACACTTGTGGTCGTGTAAAGATGCTCATAGTAATTTTTTGCTTCGTCTAGAATCTCTACGTCCGTCGATAACTTTTTCCCATTTGCCCTTTGAAGGTACCTAATGGTTTTACTATTAAAGTGCCGCTTCTCTAGTTTGTGGAAATATTTTGTATTCTTTTCTCCTTCATTATACCATTTCACTTTTGATCTAAGAATAGCCCCTTGGGTTTTATAGGCGATTATTTCTTCTAATTGTTGTTTCTTAATTCTGAGTTCAGTCCGTATGTTTTCTTTCACTTTATCTGATACATTACGTTCGTTAAGCTTATTCTCGGGTGCTAAAACTTCTTCTTCTAACCGATTTTCTCCATTTTCCAGACGCCGTTTCCTGGCTGCGGAAAAATTTAAACAGGCTTCTCTAATTTTCATTTTGATGACGTCCCATAATCTCGTCAACTTCACTCTGGCCTTCATATTCCTTACACGCATCAGCGATAGTTTTTCGTATCAACTCAACGTATTGCGTTTCAGTTAATAGGTGTGTGTTTAATTTCCAATAACCTGGTCCTCTGGGGTTTCGGGCTGTGTTTATGCGAAGAGTAATCATTAAGTGGTCTGTTCGGTAACCGGGCACAATGTCGGCTTCCGTGATCTCTGGGCAAAGAGAAAGACTAATGAGGAAGAAATCTAAGCGGCATTGGATCTCAGGGTTTTCCCTTCTCCACGTAAAACGCGTGGCCTCGGGGTTTAGTACGCGCCAAATATCAGCCAGTTCAAAATCTTCTCTGATAGCTTCTACTTCATCTTTAGATTTCAAATGTGTTGTCTTTAGAGATATCACAAACTAAATTGAAGTCGCCATCAAAGTTTACAAAATCGCATTCGAAGGAGCACAGCTTGTAACGAACGTTTCTAAAGAAGGCTGGATTGTCCTCGTTAGGCGCGTAGACATTTACTAGTGTCATAATTTTGTCCCCAGTATCTATGTCTGTAATGATAAACCTCCCTTCGGGGTCGGCAAAATGTTTCAGAATTTGAAATTGAAAATTGTTGTTGAACAGTATAGCAACGCCTGCCCTAGAGCTTGAGAAGGTTGTAAAAATAGTCGAATATCCCCATTCAGAGTGCCAATAAGGTTCTGTCTCATTTGTGCTATGCACTTCTTGCAAAAAGTAAATAGATAACTTTTTTTCTTTAACCATAAAAACGTTTCTCTTCGTTTAGTATTGTTTGACAGACCCCTGACGTTTAGGGAGCAGATTACCATATCATCAGGTTTCATGGTGAAAAGGTGAGAAAGGAAATCTTTTGTTGAGGGTGTCAGGAGAGCAGCTATGTAAATTAACATTGTAAATAGGCCTAGATATTTGTAAATTATACAGGGTACATGAAAAGGACGGATAATAACACACAGAAAAACATGAACACAAATACAGACACATATTACAGTAATAAATCCTTATGGGTTCCGCAATTTTGTAATAGCCCGATCGATGTTTCTGAATTAACTCCCTGACATCGTTTTACATAAAAATTGAAGAAAAGGAAAACATTAAATAAGTGGAAAAGTAGTTGCAACTAGATTATTTGGCATTCGCAGAGAAAAACTTATTTGAAAAGGATATCACTCTATTGGCACACTAGGAGCAATGTACTTTCCATTGACATACAGTTTGTCGGACTGAGTTTTACTGAAGTAGGCGGTATAGCCTTTTTCCCTGGCCTTCTGCAACTTCTTCATTTGACCTTTCCTCGAATCGTACAACAGTTTTGGGATGTCATCGTAGACATAGAATTCCGTGCCTTTCAGATGTTTCCGGGCCTGATCCATCACAAGTTCCTTATCTCCATAACGTAAAAATCGTGCAATAATCGGGCGTGAGCTTCCATTTATTTTCGGTTTTCCTAAGCGGTGAAGTCTTTGGAATTCAATTCTTTCCCGCGCATTTGGAATCTTTAGTTGATGTTCGAGAAATTTATAGATGATCCCTCTTGTATCTTCTATTTGTGCTTGCGCGCCATTGTGATCTTCGTCACCACCGTTCATGTTGTCAACTTGTTCTTCTAGTAGTCCCACAAATTTTACATTTTCCCTCCTTGAGTAAGTCTCCATGTAAAGAAGCTGTTTCTGAAGTTCTGACATCCTGTTGTAACTTTTTACTTTCAAGTTATAAGTCGGATATGTCCTCCTCATTAAATTCGTTGCTCTCTTTCAATTTGTCGACTGTTGAGCCAATTTGTGTGGACTTTGTTTTGAGATCTTCGACTTCCAAATCCAGCCTGCTTACATTTTCTTCAATATTTGCCAATGTTGTGTGCATCTGGCTCAAGCGGCTTTCAATAATATCAAGCTTTTCTAATTTTTTAAGTACAGCTTCAAGCTTCGTCCCTACACCTTCCGCCATTTCTAAAGCCTCGAACACTTCGTCAGTCTCTGAAACAATTGAGTGTGCCTTTGCTTCGTCTTTCAATTTTTTTTCATCTGGAGATGGTAAAGAATCTTCGGAAGCTTTTGACCGGTTTTTGCGTTTGCCCAGCATTAAAAAACTATAAATTTTCTACGACGATTAAGGGAGCTCGGCAAAACACGTTTACTCTCCCATGTCCTGGAGCGTCTTCATGTTATCTGTGCGAACGAACAACGACGTCGAAGGCTGGCACCACGGACTTCACAGACGTGCCTCGGGTCGCGCCAACCTGCCATTTTTCATGTTCGTTGGGCTACTCTACAAGGAAGCTCGCCTCACTGCACTCCAGATGCGCCATGTCTTCGAAAAAAAACTGCGCCGGATTCAGAGGGCCAAGTACCGCTCCCTTCAAGAGAAGATCTTTAAAACGTGGGACGAGTTCCAGGAAAAGAAGAAGGACGCAGAGCAACTTCTACGCGCATGTGCGCATCTAAATGGGCCAGTTAGGGCCAATTAGGAACATTTTTTTTATAATTTTAACATAATGTATATAGCAACTCTTTTTAGCTTTTTCAAATTGATAAATAGTTTTTCAAATGTATCGCGTAACAACATGATGTATAAAACAACTTTTCTTAGCTTTTTCAAATGATAAATACTAAATTAGTTTTTCAAATGTATCGCGTATTAGCATAAAAGTGTATAGTAAAGACTTTTTAGCTTAGTAAGACAAAGTAAATAAAGAAAAGCTAAGGAAGAAACACAGTGTAAATAAAGAAACGGCGAAATGGAAAATTTTCTGTTTACTGATTGCTCGCAGTGTGAACTGATATAACTTTCCTAGTGTTTTCTTCTCAAGTGTTATCAAATCGTCGCAATAAGTCGCGTCTAAATCAGCTTCCGGGCCGTCAAATGAGCTTTAACAAGTGTAGTGTACAGCGGAAAAACGCGGGAAACGTCCGGGAACTTGAAAGAGTAAGCGTGCTGTATTGTCACTGTGACTTCGTGTCGTACGGCGAACAAATACAAATTAAGTTTGGTTGACATTATGTCGGTGAATCACTACAGCAAGCAAGCATTCACTGGTAGCTTTTTTGTGTGGGCGAGTTAACTGATATATCGTGGGCGAATCATTTTCTGTGTGGGCGAGTTTGTTGTGGGCGAGTTTGCATGTGGGCGAATTGACTAACAAGCGAGGGACTCAAAGGTAAACTGAACAGATTACATTTTTCGATGGGAATTTATGTTGATATCAATCTGTGATTGACTTTTTCTTTCTGTTCTTGTGTAGTTTTGGAGAATTATTTTAATTAAAACGAGCTTAACTTCAGTTGTATCGATTTCTTGAATTTCATCGAAGGCAGCTTGATGCACTATATTAAAATGATACGCGTTTTGCTTTTAAACATAAACTGATGGAGATTTGAATCAAATTTGTCGAAAGAAGATTGTGTTGTCCATTTTTATGTGTTTGTTCATTCATTACATAGATTGAAAAGCGATTTTATGGAAACAAAACAAGACAGACTTCACTCGCGTCGCCTTATGCAAATATTTTTGTGTATGTTTGCAATTTTGATTTCCAAATCAGTTTCTCGAGCAATTTTTGGCAAACAACAACTGTATTTTATTCGGAAAGTAGTCGTGCTGGTTATTCTAGACAAAGAAAAGTTGTTTTTGTGAACGTTTGTACGGTCTAAATGTACTGTTCGGACTGTCGGGTAATAAGCCTTAAGCTTACTGTTTTTGAGAATTGCTAAAACTGAAAAATAGCCCGGTCGTCAATTTTAATTATTGTGCTTCCGATCTTACACCTTAGTTAAGTTTCACCTTAGTTAAGCTTGTTCAAAGTGCGACGCTGTTAGGCTCAGCCTATCTATATACATTAACAATAAATACGTGGAAGATTAAATTTCGTCGCGTCTGAAGAAGTTATTGAAACTCAAAAAGACATTTTGCCTTTTGTTACACCGCCAATCGTCAGTGCCAAACATAAAACAAGCTTTAATGAGAAAATGGAACCATATACAAAACCAACCACTTTTACGGCAAATTCTTAAAGCACCACCTATTATATCCTTTAAAAAAATCTTTAAAAGATACATTCGTTAGAGCAAAAATATAAAAGGTTCTCATATGCATGTTTTACACCTGGTCCGGTAGAGATAATTATTTGTGCGGCCTGCGTGTCAACCCTTGCTATTTCCTACTGCAAAATCGCCTGCTGTAAAAAAAAGCAAATGTGTACATTCTGAGTGACTGAGTCTATCATTTGCTTGGAATTAGGCAAATTCATTGAGAAGGATGGTCTAGATTTTACCTTCAGCATAAGATGAAACGTGTAACGAAACCACGAGTTCGTAACCGGATCCGAGAGGAACTGGCACTAGTAAACAAAATGGCGGGTGAACGCCACGGAGAAAACCAAGGAGCTCTGAACGTTGCAAAGCTTACTTGATTTGGCCTATTTCTGAGAGGAATTTTAACCTACAGGTAGATAAAATTTTATTTTTCTCTCATTTAATTTTTTTTTATGATCCGGGTCGATCTTAGTTGATGCAACCCGGACTGGATCCAGTCCGATCCGATCCGAGTCGATCCGTTCCGACTTTTGTACCTGCCTCCTGATGAAGGTTAGTTTTGCCTAACCGAAATATTGGGCAATAAAATACCCTTTATAGCTGTCCGATCAGCCTTGTATTTAGTTTTAAGTTTTATTCAATACTGCTGATCCTGATCTACATTAGGATCTGGCTTTACTTCGCCGTGCTGTTTGTCCAAGTGGTCCTTGCTTTATTTGAGAGTTGCCTGTGCTATGACTATGCGGAGCTAAACTCTCGTCGTATGCCCGGGGGCATGAAACATTACAGAGAATATTAGTCTTAGCAATGGAAAACGACGAATTCTGTACTATTTAGTACCATATTTATATTTAAAACAAATTCATGCTTATTATTCAAACAATTCAGTTACATTTTTGGGAAAAATATACAAAAAAATAAAAACAGTAATCACCACAGAGCCTATTGCCAATCATTAGAAGTATTGATACTATTTGATGAGTAACATCGCAGCACTTCACTGGCTCTCAGCTGTTTCTAGTATAACGTTTGTTTGTGCATTACTGTCAGTAATACTTTTGAAATTTTGGATCTGCTATGCAGATTTCAGTGTACAGCAGTACTGTACATCATGTCCATGTGGTAAGTTTGGTTAATTAAATAGTTGTCACCTTTATAAATAAAAACTGATGTTAAGCTTAAAAATGTTCACTGTTGGGTTGATGATCCAGTCTCTGGCAACATGAATTTGTATAATATATTTCATACACATAGATTGAAGTATGTACACTCCTTCAATTATAGTTTTCATGGCACTTATTATGCTAAATGTTTACTTATAATAGTTCAAAAATTTTTGCACAGCATTTGTCGTGAAAACAAATAAGTAACATACATGTATAAATACCTTCATGTGAATCAAAAACGTTTCTCAGAAAACCGATACAGTAATATTGTTATTTCTGTACACAATTCAATATTAATAATTTGAAACCCAGCATGTGCAACAGTTAATCCCAAATGTTCTGGAAGAATAATTTGCTCGGACTGTAGTAAGAAACGTCAATATCAAGGTTTTTGTATGAGCCCTTGGGTGCCCACCTGAGTGAGGAATTACACAACAGGTTATAAATGGTATTCTTTCCTTGGCTTGAGGCCGTTGAGGGCCACCCAGAGACTATGGTTTTCTGAGGTGATAAACCAGTTTGGAGATCACATGAGATTATTTTTGGTTCCTGAAAACCATTTTTCAAAAAATAATGCCTCACTTGTTGTAACCCACTTGTCCAAGATGATCATGGTAATTTCCAGATTTTGGTGTTGGTGATCTGTCAAATTCTTTATATTTCCAAAAATCTTGTGTGCTTACTATTTAAAATTCATGTGAGTAATGAAGTGAATCAAAGATCATTTTTTTTAAGATTTGGTCTACATAGATTGCTTTTCACTTACTGTAAGTTTATCAAGTGTATTTAATTACAAATCTGTGTTGTTTAATTATGGTTTAAATGCTTGGTCAATAGCACTGTCATCATCACTATGACTATTCACTGTAGGCATTATGTAAGTAAGTAAAGTTTTTATTTAAAGAGGGTTGCACTAAATAGCAAAGCTAATACACTTGTGGCCCTCTATAAAACTACTCTAATTTACAAAACTATAAAAATTACGAATTTAGATATAATTGATAAAAATAGCACTAAAAAGTTCGAACTTGAATAGACAATGAAACTTAAACTAATTACTTTACATTATAAGAATAAGAAATCTAAAAACTAACATTTAAACAATAAAATGATTCAGAAGCTGTTGCTGATTAAAAAGTTCATTCACATTGCCTGCTTAGAATATAATATGTCCCTTTGTCTTAAAGAAAGAGATAAAGCATTCCATAATTGACAACAGGTGTTGGTAAACGTTTTTCCTCCTTCAGTCTGACGTTTAAAGCGAGGACATCTTAAGTTAATATAATAGGCCAAGCCTAACAGCGTCGCTCTCTAAACAAGCTTAACTAAGGTGAAACTTAACTAAAAGTTCACAAAAACAACTTTTTCTCCGTCTGGAATAACCAGTACGACTACTTAACAAATAAAATACAGTTGTTGTTTGTCAAAATTTGCCCGAGAAACTCAGGGGCATCCAACGAACAATCTTTGGTAAAATGTATTATTTTACTCAAATAAATTAAAATAAATGATTAAAAGCATTTTTAAAATAAATTTAAAAAGCATTTCAGGTGTTCTTCTACGTTGCTGGTAAAAATATATCTGTTCCTTTTTCCCAGCATAACACATAGGGAAATTCCCAGCCAGCTGGATAAAAAATTGTTTGTTTCCCAGCCAGCAATTAAAAAAAATAAATAAAAGAAAAAAACAATAATAATAAGGTACCAAAACGGGCTTTTGGGAACTAAGGAAACATTAATGCAAAGCTATTTGAAGCTTTTTCTTTATTGTTTCGTACACTTACTGCCGTCTCGAACTTAAACCTGTTCGGGTGTCTCTAAGTACTGCTTCAATTTGTTACTACGAAGCTGAACTCTTTTAAGCCCCAAAGTGTCCTCCGATTTTCTTCGATCCAGTCTCTTTTCGATCTGCCCAAGTTAGCCAACACAGTTTGTTCTTGCGACTCATTTCTCAAGTCAACCAGCGAAAAAATGGTAATTAAAAAAATATGTACAGAATATTTTGCCAGCCAGCAAGAATTCCGCTGGGGAACAGATAAAGTGAGGAACAGATTCGTTGGGTGCCCCTGAAAACTGTGCCAGCAAGAATTCCGCCGGGGAACAGATAAAGTAAGGAACAGATTCGTTGGGTGCTCCTGAAAACTGATTTGGAAATCAAATTAAATTGCAAAAAATACACAAACATATTTGCATAAGGCGACGCGAGTGAAGTTAGAACTGTATAAAATTCAAGTCTTGTTTTGTTTACATAAAATCGCTTTTCAACCTATGTTATGAATGAACAAAGACATAAAAATGGACAACACAATCATCTTTCGAAAAATTTTATTCAAATATCCATAAGTTTCTGTTTAAACGCAAAACGCGAACTATTAATAGCGAATCGAGGCCGAGCTGATTGTCTTCGATTAAAGAAATCATGAAACGACTGAATTTAAGCACGTTTTATATAACCTAATTATTCAAAATTGAAACCAAAATTGTGCCAAAATTGCACAATATAGAACAGTAAAGTAATGATATTAAGCTTAACTAAGGTGAAAAGGTCGGAAGCACAAGAATTAAACTCAAAAGAGTTTAGCTGTAAACAAATGCTTCGACAATCTACTAGCTTTTATTTAAGACGAAATCAGGTTTAAAAATAAGCACTTAGCTCTATATTCCTCCAAAAACGCTTGACTTGCAGAGTTACGCAGCCTCATATGCGGTCTCGACCACTGTTCGAGAAATGTGAAGCCTGTCTTGAGTAGCAAACCGTGGATAAATGTCGGGAAAAACCACTTTGCAAATGGTTTTCTCGGCTCAACTCAACGGTTAACCAAACTCAACAAGAGTGTTGAGCGTTCAGCTGACGTGACATTCGGCTATGTAGCCGCGCGAAAAACAAAGCCTCGCTTGTGGCGTCATTCGCGCATATTTTGCGACGTCATACGCGCCCGCGAGCTAGCCTTGCGCGACGCTCGGACACACATGTAACGAAACATTCCGCTGGCCATGACCATGAAAAATGACGGGCATGGGTTCTATGAGTATGGGGCTCCGCGCGGGCCTTCGGCCTGCAGAGCTCCGCTATAATTTGAGTATCTGATTGGTCTAGTGTGGAAATTACTATTTAACTTAAGTAGCTCATTTAGATACGAGGGCACTTCACCCCGTATTCGTTTATAAGCAATGATGCATTTAGCTATTTTAGCGTCTTCATAAAATGGCAACCATTTCAGGCGATTAAATAATGGAACTGATGGTTCCTGAGGGTGGGCATCTAAGATCATTCTTGCTGCTCGCTTTTGGAGTTTAAGAACTCTTCCTAAGCTTTCTTTATAACAACAACCGATCCAAATAACACTTACGTAGTTTATAACTGGTCTTATCATAGCATTATAAAGGAGTAGCCTCTGTTTAAGTGGTAGGTAGTTCTTAATTTTTCTTAACACGCCAATGAGCTGGGAAACTTTCTTAGAAAGATTGTCCACATGTTGAGAAAAAGATAGTTCTTCGTCAATCTCAAGACCTAACAGTTTAACATTTTTAACATCAGATAGCGAACTGCTGTTACAATCAATTTTAGGTACATTGTTCATCTTGCTTTTTAGCCGCTTTCCTTCAATTAAAAGGACCTTAAGTCTTTTTCTCGTTAAGAGGCAGCTTATAATCGTGGTAGTGTTTAAGTGCTATAGCAAGAGATCCTTTAAGTCAGCTAGTTTTATATTTGGTAGTATAGAGATGTTATGATAGAGGAGAATTGCATTGATATTGTCAAGTTTGACATTGTTGTCAGGTAGATAGCAGGCCGTCCATGCTTGTTTATGTCTTTGATGTCAGTTATTACAATGAAGTGGTTTATAGAATTTTTTTGAAAAACCGGGGTTGTTGGTACTATCATTAGTCAGACAGACATTCTGATTTTTTCAAACATCAGTAAGTATAGACTCTTTTTTTTCCAGATAAATCTTGCTCTTTAGCATTGTTTGTTGATTCAACTGGGTTGTGGAAGTTGAATAATTCTTCTTTTTCTTGAAACAGGTTTCAAGCTTTTTCGTACTCATTCCCTATTGTTTCAAGCTTTTTCGTACTCATCCCCTATTTTAATAGAATTTTTTTAAAAAGGCTGACATGACATACATATGTAGCCTAGTATACTAGATCCATTACAAGGATCTATGCATGTATATGATGTGGTTCAAATTTAATCTTTGGTTTGAATTTTTCAAACCAGTTTCAATTTTTCAAACTGGTTAGAAATTTTCAAACTGGTTAGAAATTTTTAAACACATAGTTCATTCTCATTTATTTGTACCTCTGTTTGTAAAATACTGTGTGTAAAATAAACTTGTGACATTAAGGTGTCACAAATTTCAGTAAGCACTCAGTTTTGTGGTTAGGGCTAAACACTGATTTTAAATGGTTAGTTTTTATATAAGGTAATGGCCACTGCTCACCAGTTAACTAAAAGTAAACCACACCCCATAAATAAAATCCCTTTTTAGACAGTTGAAGGACAAACCAGTTTGAAAAAAAAAACTGGTTTGAAAAAAATTGAATCAAAGGTAATTTTTGAACCACAACATATATAAGTCATTGTGCAAATATATTTTGTTAACCATTAATTTCATCTAAAAAGTTGCAAGTCACTGAAAACAGGTTACTAAAAATAGTTGTGTTGTGTTTCTTGCAGGGATCATCACTGGCTAGGCAAAACTTGTTGTTGCATTCTTGTGAGCATGTCACAATGGATGGTGTTGTCTTCAGAATACCTCACTGGGCAAAATTGTGTGATCTTGAAGAGCCCTCTGGGATATAAACTGCCGTAATGTTTATCACCTACTCTTAGATTCTTGAGATTTTCAAAATCAGATGTTATATATATGTCACCCGGGTTACATTTCATTTAATACTGCCTAATCATGCTATCAAATTTATAGTAGATCTCGCCTCATTTGCACACCCCTTCAAACAGCATTGTATCCCGGGGGGGGGACTCCCATATAAAAATGACGATGAGGGTGCTTGTTGAAAAACACCCTTAAAGGTGCCAGAATCTTGTTTGTTGGTCGGGCTGCAGGAACTTTTACCCCTAAGCCTGGGAACCAATTCTAAAACAACACATGTCACATTCTGTCATAATTCTAACGTCAGGCATTTTAGATTTTAACATGCATCCTAAGCGGTATCAATCTACAAATTTTGACCCCTAAAAGGTATGACGAGCACCATCGTCATTTTTATGCAGAATGCATCTAGTAGAATGTGTGGGTTAAAAAGCCAAGTAATACAGCAATAAGGCTGCTACAAAATATGTACACAAAAAATTGTTTTATTCATCATCATATTTTCCTCCTACTTTACACTGTTAAAATACTACATAAACGCTCAGGCAGTCAATAAGCTAAAAAATTTAAACAGCCAGTCAACAGGTTTAAACACGGGCAGTTAACAAAACAACAAAACAACACTCGGGCAGTTGTTAAACAGCCAGCAGGCAGCCAAATCCTCAGGCAATCAATAAGCTAGCAGACGGGGGGGGGGGGGGGGGGGAACTTCACCAATATTTGGTGAAGACCCTGATCCTGTTTAGGACAAAAATAAAATACCTACCAACACCCTCTATTTTAGGACCCTGTCTAGGACATGGCTCGTGCATGGTTATTGATCTAAGCTTTAAAAAAATGGTAGACGCATCCCTTGAAAAGAAATTAAAACGACTTTGCCTTCGCATGAAAATACTAATCGCGACAAGGAAGTCACCGCAAGCGCTAAGTTAACTGGAACTAAGTTAAACCCTGTTTAGGACAGATTCACGTTAAATTATGTACCCTGTTCAGGACAAAAATGCCAAAAACCATACCCTGTCCAACGGCGCACGCAGCAGCCTCACACTCAAACGGATTGATATGAAAAACGGCTGATTCGATCGACAAAAAAATATATGGAATTTAAACGTGTGTAATCAGTGAAAAAGACCTCCTATCCTGAAGACTATTCGTTGCGTATTTCAGAGATGAAAACGTGACTGATTTATGTTGACCTTGCTGGTCCCGAACCGAAGACGGCGGTCCCGCCACTAAGCCCAACGACAAAAGTCAACAAGAATACACAATTACGCACACAAAATACTATAACAAATTATACAAACTAATAAAAGCAACAACAGAGCTCGCGCACTTACGATCAAATTAGCGAACAACAGCGATATTGGCCTAGCGTTTTGTCTTTCTTGACTTCGGTCAGTTCAGTTGTTCTGGCTTCAATGGCGTCCCAGGCTAATCTGCACAACCACAATTACAAGCGACTCTATGATCTAAGCTCTTACCCGTTGTTATGTGACGTCACACTGGTTAGCGGAGTCGAGCAGGTCAATAAACGTAAACTGAATAGAGACGCTCCCTCCATCCTGCTCTTATCAAAAGCCCTCGTTGAAATCAACAATGACACACTACCATGTATTTTCCCGCGAAAATAAGACATCGAACCGTATCAAATTTACAATGTGGGTGGAGCTGTCAAGCAATTTTTGACATCTCGGCGAAAATATTTGAACCCCGGTCAAAACGAATTCGTTGTACGAAAAGGCCCTACTGACCACGCTTCAGACGATTTCGCGAGCGAGCCAGCGAAAAAAACAGACAGTTTTGCAATCTAAGTCAATCACATTTTCATAAAAAAAACTGTTTTCAATATGATTTTAAATAATAGAATTAACAGGAGACTAATTTAATAATCAAAAATGAGAACAAACATAATGTGTTCAACCTTCGGGTTATAAATACGCAATAAATGTTAGGTAGGCAGGAAGGTAGGTAAGTAAACTTTATGTAGCCGAGCCGAAGCAAATGTGAAGCAAATGTGAATTTGAAATAACTAAGATTATTTTCCACCTGACTCAGTTTTCTTTGTTCTTTTCAGGAGAATATATCACATAACCCCGTTCATTACAGTGTCTGAAAAGCTGGGTGTGGCTTTGATTGTAACAGGGGAGATGGGGGCTGAAAATAATAGATGATAACAATAGCAAAACAAAGGATTATATATTCCCCTCGTCATATTCCCCATCCAACATATTCCCCCCGACATATTCCCCTCGACTTAGTCCCTTGGACTTATTCCCCTCATAATAGAATAACACAAACGGGAAGACAAAATAGGGCATAACAAGGTAAACACTCTAGCATCGGTCAATATTTTTTGTTTACATAAAAAGACAATTTCATCAATCTTATTCCTACGTAAACGGTAGGCGGGCTGGGATTTTGTTGAGATTACATGACGAATTTCAGCCGGGCTGACAGCCGTTGCCGTCATCTTGTTTCATTGAATACAAATAATTGCGCATGCCCAAGTTCACTTTTCTACC